>JARHVA010008102.1:0-12500 GCA_037957365.1 Torreya grandis
GTAGATATTTAGATCTGAGTGGCATTTGGTGAACTTGACTATGAGGAGAAAGGAGTCCATCTTAGCATACCATACTCAAGGGGCCTATTTGAGTCCATAGATATATTTATTGAGTCTATAAATCAAGGAGGTATATTTGATAAATCCTTGTGGTTTCTCCATATATATCTCTTCTTTGAAGTCACCATGTAAAAAATCACTCTTTACATCCATTTGGTGAACATCCCACCAATGTGTAGCTATGATGGCTAGAGTGAGTCTTATAGATGTCATCTTGGCTACAAGAGAAAATGTCTTAGTGTAGTCTATGTCAGGCACCTGAGAAAACCCCTTTACAACTAGATGATCTTTGTATTTATCGATTGACCCATATACACCATACTTGGTCTAATAAACCCATTTACACCAAATCAATTTTCTTTCTTTAAGAAGAGGGACCATGTCACATGCTTTATTCTTGATTAGAGAGCTATACTCTTCTCATGTAGAAAAATCCCATTCTAAAATTCTAGATGCCTCATTAAAGGTTTGTAGATCTGAGACAATGGCCAACTAGGCATGTGATGTCCCTTGAAACTATGATCATGTCCACCTTATATCTAATGGATTTCCACCCCATCCTCCTACACTTTGAAGTGTTTGTCTAGCCCAAATTAGACCAAAATGGTATGAGATTGGAGAATTAGGAGGTGAGTTCTAATCATCTATAGTGTGAGTGTGAGATGGAAGAGGAGAATCCTCATTACTACTCTCATTGCTTGAACTTAAATAAGAAGAAGAATCATCCTCATCATTAGGAGGATCTGAGGTGGATCTATGTCACTGTCTGAAGTGGAATCAATGTCTAGTAAGACTTTTGAAGAGTTCAGAGTGCCAAGATTGTTTTCAAGTGGATCCTCACAAAAATTTACACTCCTTTCAATGAATAGCTCATGAGTTTTAGGATGGAGAATCCTATATCCCTTAACACCCTCTGCATACCCCATAAAGATGCAAGACTAACTCTGAGGGTCCATTGTCTTGCATTTATTCTTGGGAACATGGGCCATTTTTGGTGATCCAAACACTCAAAATTGATCTATTGTGGGCTTGTGACTATCCCAAGCTTCAAAAGGAGTGATTCCATTCAAGGCTCTATGTGGAACTTAGTTCTGAATGTAGCATGCATAGTTGATTGCTTTGGCCCAATACTGAGGAGAAAGAAACTTTGATTGAAGCATGTAGTTTGCCATATCCTTTAAGGTATGGTTCTTGCATTCAAACAAACTATTCTATTGAGGACTATATGGAAATATGTGTTGAATCTGAATCCCCTCTAATGTGAAAAATTACTCAATCTTGTTGTTGACATATGCTTTTCCATTGTTAGTCCTTAAGATTTTGATGGAATATTCTGACTGCTTCTCCACAAGTGACTTGAAGTCCTTAAAGTGATCAAAGACTTCAGCCTTATTTTTGAGAAAAAAACCAAGGTGTAACTCAAAGAGTCATTGATGAATGTGAGCATGTATTTTGTCCTATTGAATGAATGTTTTGGAAATGGTCTTGCTAAGTCACTATGGACTATCTATAGCTTTTGTTCATCTCTCCTTGCTTTGCCCTTGTAATATTTATCTTATGGATGCTTACCAAGAATGTAACCATTGCATAGGCCATATAATAATTTGAATTTAGGAAATCTTGAAACCATGTATTGATGACTGAGTTGCTATAGGTAATGGTAGTTTAAATGGCCAATTTATTCATGCCATAATTTTCTCACTCCATCTGCATGAGTAAGTAGTGTAGTTGAGGGTTGATTTGGGGTAAATTATGAGAAGGTATACAATCTAGAATGATTATTGGCCTTCCCATAAGCCACTATGATGTCACTATGTAGCTCCTTAATGACCACTAAATTAGGTGTGAACTCAACTCACTTCCCTACACCTCTGTGAGTGATTTGATATACTGATAGAAGACTGGTGGATAGTGAAGGAACACATAGAACATCATTGAAGATCCTATCACTTAATTGTACCAATAATTTACCACTAAATTCTACTAAAGTGTCATCACCCATGAGAATTAAAGGCATAAAACATGGCTTTAGTTATAAAAATAGATCCTCTAAGGAGGCCATGTGATAGGAAACACCCAAGTCAAAGGCAAAGAAGCTACTACAAGTGCCTTTCCCTTATTTTTACCCTTTCTATTGTCTTTACCTTTTGTGGAATCTTATGATAATGTTTTTTGAGATGAGGATTTAGGAAAATTGATGTTATTCTTCTCAAGCATCTTAGTCAAGGTGCCAATCTTCTTTTTCATGCACTGAGATTCATCATTCCCAAGTTTCTTACAAAAGTTACATTTGAGTTTCTTCTTCATAGGTTTTCCACTTAAAGAGGACTCATTTGATGATGCCTTAGGCTTGGCATCTACTTTTTTATTATTTTTGTGCTCATGATTAGGTTTAGATTGTTTCTTCTTCTATTTGCCATTGCTAGAAGGCTTCTTCTTGTGCTGATTGACATCAAGGCATGTGATGTTAAAGACTTTAGTGCATCCATTTGAACCAACTTATCTTGATCCTAAGTTATATTGGAAACAAAATAATCAAATGATGTCATTTTCTAAGTGAATCCAAGTGTACATTTAGTAGCATGAAATGTAGAGACAAAAACTGAATAGTCATGACCTACTTTTGCAAGCACAGATAGAATCAACTGGTCATTTGTTTTCTCAATGCCACATTATTTCAACTACAATCTCAGTGATTTAAACTTTGTAAATAAGTATTGTATGGTGTCATAGTCACCTGGGCTCAATGTGATGAGCTCATTCTCCAGCTTATGACCCCTCATGATGTCTTGTACTCCAAAAAGTTTGTCTAGGATTGTCCAAACTTCTTTTGGAGTTTTTATAGATTTAACATGAAATAGGAGGTTAAGAGAAATTGATAGGAATTGAAACCCATAAGACTCATAACATCTATTGTACCACTTAAATTTTTTGCATCTATAGATGGCTTAGTTTCCTCACTTATAGTAATCTGATGTAGTCCTTTACCTCTCAAAATGAATTGTATTTTAGATTTCCATTCTAGATAGTTAAATGGTGTGAGTGGTTTGATGTTTATATCCATTAGTGTAGATTATAATAAGACAAATTGTAGAATTGAAATGAAAGCAAAAAATAGAAATCACATAGTACAAGTACCCCATAAACTATCAAGAGTACCCCCTAAAGTTACAATACATACACACTCAATTTTGCATGTCAGGCACAATTGAGAAAGTGTCTATGAGAAACTAGTGTGAGAAAGTATGAGAGGGACGTCGAGCACTACCGATAATGTGTCCAATATGTAAGATACACACATTTGAAGAATGTTTTAAGCTATTACACCATGTAAAAACTAGATGCTACAAAAGTTCTAAAATAATGTCACCAATGCATAGAGCTCAATAAAATATGCACTTTAAATAAAAATGGCACCCAAAAAGGAGCTACGAATTGAAAGTTATAGTAATTACTAGTTCTTACTCCCACATATTTGTGGACCCTTTCCAAAAATGGAATTTTTTTCCTAAGCTTGTGTTTTTTCATTCAAAAAACAAAAAAAAGAAATAACTTAACTCTATTTCTTCATTACGTTTCACCTAAAATTTGATGCTTCCTGGAACATCACACAGGTTTGTGCAACTGCTTTACTTCAAGTTTGTACAATTGCATTACTTATAAAAAGTAATAAGAAAAAGCTCTTTGAAAACCTAAATGGGTCTCCTAGTGTAATTTAGGTTCATCCAACTCCTTCACTTTAGGTTGTTCCAACTAGACTACTTTCGGTTTTTCAAACTACTTATAAAGTAAATGAGTAATGAGTAATTGCCTTTAAAAAACATGGATTGATCTTCCTCAGTGCATTTTAGGTTATTCAACCTGCATGACTTATTAATTATAAGGCAAGTAATGATTAATAATTAGTCAACCTCCCTAAACTCAAATGGATTTTGCTCAGTGTAAATCAAATTCATAAAATATCATGACTTATTACTTATAAAGCAAGTAATGAGTAATAAGCAGTTGACTTCCATAAAACTGAATGTGTCTAACTAGTGTTGATTGGGTTATTGGAGAAGTAAGACTACCTCAAAATCCTAAATTAGTCTACTAGCAAGTTGTCATGCTGAAGAGACCTGATTACTTCAAGTAGTCACCCTTGATAAACTTGATTACTTATAAGTAATTGTGTTGGAGAAGTTGAAGTACTCTGAAACCCTAATTTGGTCTAGAATCAAGTAATTACCCTCTGAGAACCTGATTAATTCCAAGTAATTACATTTTGAGAAGTTGAAGGAGTTCAAGAACCTAATTTAGTCTACATAGAGTAAATCAGGGTTTATAGGGTATATTACTTCATCCATACAAATGTCTGACTAGATAGAAAAAATAATTTTTGTGAAAAATCTATGAAGTTTCTGAAAAAACTAAGAACAACCCATTTTATATCTCAAAAAACCCATAAAATATATGCAAATATTTTTTTCATCAAGTGCATTTTGACACAAGTTTTGATGTAGATAAATAAAATGCTTCCAAGGTCAAAAATGGTGGCCAAGATAAAAGAAAAACTAGCAAGGTGATTGCATGGAGGATCTTACCAAGGAGTCTAATGCATGAGACTATCAAGATAAATATAGTACAATGAAATAGTGTGCCAATATCTCTGAATATCATTCAAGAAATCAATGTTGATTCTTATAGAGAGAGCTCCAAAATTCCAAGACATAAAAAATATGCATTACCCTGTCTATTGTAAAATGTGAATGAGTCGATTAACCTTCCAAAAATGAAAAGTGGGGTACATATAGAGAAAATTAGGGCAATATGAGGAAGCCTCTAATTTTATTAATTAACTAATTAAAATTAAATAAAATTAGCCTATGGACCCTTTACAACTAACTTAAGGAAGCTTAAATACATAAAAAGGCCATAAGGTCATGTAGACAAAACCCAGTGGGAAAAATCACTACACTAACATAATGTGGTAGGGGAGAGTGTTGTTAGAAATTTTGACCATGGTGTTACATGGGTAAGATAATCTCCATCTAAACCTAATCATTCTTCCTTGGAGTTTAACATTAAATGTGGACATTATTTCCTTCTACATATAACTTGTAAATTTGGGATGATTATGGAAATAATTTGTATATATTATTTCAATAAATTTTAAATCTTGTAAATGCACAAACCTAGATGTATACCCTATTTTATTTCAACCACATAACTTTTATATAGTGAACCTACTATGTTTATATCTAACACTGAGTGTTTTTGAGCGATAAACACCCTATCTTTATGAGAGGCCATGCATTATAGATTGGTGTTATGGATTTTAATTCATATTACCATTATATGAGCTAAGACTATTATATCTGTAAGTATCAGATGTGGTTGTGCTTAATCAATCCAGATACTTTGGTGTGTGTGTGTGTGTGTGTGTGTGTGTGTGTGTGTGTGTGTATTTTGGATCCCTAATAAAACCATGTTTTTATTAATAATCTATTAAAGGCATGTCCTTACCATTCTTTGAGTCCTATGCTTAACCTGATGGTCTTGATACCTTGTTCTTAGCTATATATAGAGAAGAAACTAGTTCAAAAATAAATTTGAAAATGACTTGGGTGAGTCTTAATTCCTTAGGATAGATTTTTATCATGATCATTATATATATTTATTTCTATTTTTGAACATCAGATTTGGGGGTTATTATTCAATGTTATTAGAAGAATAATATTGTTTATGTATTTAATTTTCCTTCCCACATGTAAAACTATATTGGGTCATATTAAAGTTGTGGACATAATTATGTGGGTATTATAAGATTCCTTCAATGAAACATTTATTGGAATCCATCAATTTTATGACTGCATTGTATGATGAATGACACTTCTAGTTATTTACTCATGTCTTTAAATATCTTAGAATAGAGAGGAACTCATATACCTTTTGTTGTTAAAAAATGTTGAAACCATAAATATATATGTATGCATATATGTATATATACTTGTATGTGAGTCATGGTCTAGACCTTCCTTTCTCTATATCTAACCATTCACATCCTTTTGATTAAGCTTGAATGACTAATTTACATGAATATGATTTTGGGAGAAATTTCCCCATGTGCTATTCTATTGTCTTGTTGGGTCGCAATTTTTCTTAGAATTTTTCTATACTTGGTGTATTGTCAAATTATGGGAAAAAGGGCAAAACTCCATTAGTACCGTTAATGAGGGTATCGATTATAATTAAATTGATTAAAATAGTTTGTTATCCTGTAACTCTTGTTGATTTGATTATTATTATTTAGGGATCATATGAGGTCATGAGACCTCATAATGATCTCCCGAATCCCATGTATTGACTATTATTTTAAAATTGATTTATTGTTTGCATGCTTGTTGGGAACACTACTACCCTTATGGACTATTTTGGATTACTAGAGGTATTCTAGGATTTTTAATCATTTTTTTAGGCTCCTTATTATTGCTATGGGATCCATGCTTGGCTGAGTTGCTTGATTACCATGCTTGACTAAGTTGTCTAATTACCATGTTTGGTCGAGTTTATTTTTTGTTGATTGACTTGGTTGTGCATAACTATAAGTTTTATGTGGTGCTTTCTAGTCTATTTTTGACTATGTGGAGTGTACCCTTGATGGGGATTGTGCCTTGTGTTGGTGCTATGTTGTTGTGTTGGGATGTCATTGGTTTGGTATCTAGATTAATTAGAATTTCCTCCTTGACCTTGCTTGTTAAAACCACCATCTAGTTGATGGTTGGGTTGGTGAGGACCACTAATGATTGGGCTCATAGGGATCATTGGGAGGGTTTGTCTAGTTCAGTGATTTGTTTCTCCATGCTTGGATGATCTTGTGAGCATATGAAGTAAGTTGGTAACAAATTATTTGTGTTATTTATACACCCTTTGCCTAATTGATGATGTTTTATGATTATTTGACTTCAGACATAGTTAGTATTTTGTCATGATTTGTTGTTGGATAATTATGTTGATATTCTAACCTGTGTAGATGGAATGTGGGAAAAAAGGAACACAAGCTTAAATAATAAGACGCTGAAATTGTACATTGATGAAAGTAATTAATTGCATATGTAAAGTTATTAAATGTAAATTAGTTCATCTTCCTTTTACTGGAGTATTTTTTGGCATAACTAACATAGTATTACTCTTAAATTTGATCATGTGATCTCATTAAGTCATTATATACTTGATGTTATTAATAACTTAGAGTAACCATTGGAATTAATCTTCATAACATTGGTTCATTGATTGATTCATATAATCATGGTTGGTTGGATAAGATGGTTTCATGGATATCATGAGTAGATTTATTCAAGTTTATGCATATGTTACTTGATATATAATTCTTTATACTTGTTTAATAAAGTATTTTGGCTTAAATATTTTCATGGGTGTATTTCAATAGTTCACTCATTTTAATGTTGTATATATTGAGTATGTTGGATAGGATTACTATCAAGTTGGACTCCTAAATTGAATGACAACTGTTGAGAGTCAATGCAATGCTGATTTTAGATGTATGTTAATGATCATTTTTTAATATACATCTGATTTTACTCGTGGTAAAGTATATAACATGGAACTATTTTGTAGTTGGTTGTCATAAGTGTGCATAGAATTGGAGATCTATGGACGTCTCATTTATTTATATATATATGCCAAATCATATGAATAAGTCTAGAGGAGTGTGATATCATAATTGAATGGATAATGTAAATTAAATATCACACATGTACTTAAGTTTCCTTATATTGTTAGTTGACTCCAAATTACTATTGTTGTGTTGGTATATTGTTTTGTTACCTTCATTATGAATCATTTGATAAATGGTGTGGTGCCAATTTAAGAGTGGTATTTAATCCACATGTAGCCTTACAAAATTTTGCATGTATTCTCTTAATATGGTTGGTATTAGTGTTTAGGTTTTAATCTAGAATGATAATTGAATAACAATGATATTATTATATTGGTGAACATCCTATGGATAGTTTAGCAATTGGTTTTATGCACTCATTAGTGTGGCATTTGCTACTTATGTAATCTTAAGAGACTTCCATATAATCTCTTGATTTGAACCACCAGGACTTTGTTTGTGTATAGATTACTTGGCAGTGAACCTTATGTATTTGGTAATTGGGAATGCTTTAAAATGCATGCTTGGATTAATGTCAACACAAACCTTAGATCAAATGTTAGCTGTCAAGTGTTTTACAATTTTTTCCTTGGAATTTATATTAATTTTTATGTTTCTTTTTTTTTCCTTAGATATATATTAGAACTAATCCTATGTAGCATGCATAAAAGGGAGAAATGATTTAGTTGGTTTACAATTTGGGGTTGGATTATAGAGACTTATGTATGCTCCAACTTGTTGTGATATATGTGAATAAGTTTAGATGAGCAAGTGTATTAAATACGAGATTAAATTGCTAGCTTGATATTAAAGAAACTAATATAGAACTATTATAATAGGAATGGATGTATGAATGTTACCTCATGCTTGTATATTTGGATAATACTATTACCAGATCATGAGGAATATAATCAGTGTGATGTTAAATGAAAATGGGATTTCTTCATTTCTAAACTCCTTGGTCTTAGGAGTTGCTCATGTTTAATAATTCTTGATTACCTATATGGTTAAAAATGCTTATATAAGCACATAAAAATTATCAACTATTAGGCCTTTCTTACCTAAACATTTTTTGTTAAAATAATTAATATTGTGGATTATGTGTGTTTGGTTGTCATGTTGTTTGGGGGTGTTTGATCTCCCATTATATATTATGTCATATTGGCTATTTGCTAATATGGAATCATTTATATTGATTCTATGAATGGTTTCCACCATATCATTATAAATTAGATGACAAGTTAACCCCATTTGTATATTGACCATTATCTTAGGTCATGGCAAGCATGTTGTTAAATTGATTGGAACATCTTCAGGAAAATGAATTTTTGCTGTAAGTGGTTGAGTCCTAGTGTAATTTGAATGTACTCATATGGATATTTGGTTGCATTATGTATTTAGAAGGTTGGGTATTATGCATGTTTGTCAATGATAACAATGGTTTAATTGGTCCCCATATCTTTGGACTTGTTTTGATCCATTAAAGTTATAGAAGGTTAATGTTAACATTCTAGTGGTGTGTACATGAGTACATTACACTATACTACTTGCTTCAATGACCGAGGTTTGGGTCTATTATGCATCCAATGAGTACTTTGATATGCAACTTCAAAAATAATTTTGGGATTGTTTCATATGGTATTTGAGCACTGTTTCTGCTCTAGGGAACTCTAGGTTTTGTAGAATTTCTACATGGTGACCAATGAGTTATCCCAATCAAGAAAAAATGAGAAATAATTCCCAAGATGCATAGCCTTTAAGGTGAAGGTTAAGGTTTTGTGTTGTAATTACTTATTTCTATTAAGTTTTATGCATCGCTTGGAAAAAATGATTCCAAATAATCTAGATTTATCTTATATTAGTGGTTATCACCCCTAGCCCTTAGTTTGGTTAACCCTTCCCAAATCTGATTTCATTAGGGTAAGTCTCACCTATCAATCATTAACTTGTATGGGTGAGTCAATGGGAGATAGGTGATACAATATTTGCTCTTAGAATCAAGAAAATGATGTCAGGGTATCTATGGTTGGATTGTATGGATGAGCCTTCCTTAGATACTTGGAACATTATGACCTAGGGAAGATCGAGTGTTCAACTTAAACCTAGAGTGCATTATAGGGTATGAAAAGGACTAAATTTCTTGAGTAAGTTAGAAATGTTTGAGCTCTCCACTCGTGAAAAGGATTACCTTGAGCTATTGAAAACCTATTAATTTGAATGGGTATGCTACCCAAAGTCTATGCTATGGATGGTTTCTAATGGAGTGGACATGTCTCCAAGGGGTGAATTACTTGTACATATCAAGGCTACACTACTTCCTTTATTTTTTTGTAACAAGTTTGTTATATAGAAGCATATCACAATGTCATTACAAGAATAACTATGGTAAACATCCATAGATTTTGGATTGGACCTAAGTGTTACTATACGTGATTGGGGGCAATGATACAATAATTTTTATTATGGTTACAATGTTTGGGAGGCATTGGTTTGTCTAATACATAAGAATTTCAAACAAACCAAGAAGGTTTTATTATCTAATTTGTTGCTTGGTTGGATGATTACATCTATTATGTATATTGTGTATAGGAAAGCTTATGTGGTGCTAAAAAATTGTGCTTTGCAGCTAAGTTAGTTTTGATCTTGTTGGCCTTATTAGAGTTAAATTAGTGAAGAAAGTAGCTTCATAACTCCAAAATGGCTGAATTTATCTAATTTGGCATGTTTATTGTGATCATTAATCAATTTCACATCTATGGCATATGTTTTTTTCATGGATATGTTTGATCCTATGTCTGTGTCGATTGATCTTGGTTGGGTTATACACTCATGGGGATGACTATTCAAAATTTATTTCATCTTAGCACTTATGAGGATTTCTATGGAGATGTTAGATATGGCCTATAGTCATGAGGATATTTATTACAAGTTTTGATTAAACTTGTTGATTGTGAGGAATTATGATTCCCACAGTACTGATATGGTACTATCCTTGAGCCTTGGCTAAGATCACCCTTTCCCAAATTGATGTTGCATTAAAACAAGCCTATCCATTTGACCTTTGACATGTTAAATTTAGTCAATCGGTTAAATTTTGATAAGTTTGTTGTTGGAATTTTATGATATTTCCTAAATGTCCATTGATTATTTCTATGAGAAAGCCATCCAATGTGGTTGACGCATGATATCTTATGAGAGCCGAGGGTGCAGCTCAAGCCTAGAGGATCTAATGGGGTGAGTGTGATTGACTTATGTGAGTAAGTTAATATTTTTTGGGATTTATTATATGGTATCATTGATGGGTATCTGATGTCTTTTACATGGCATCTACACATTAGGTGGACCAATGTAGATTCATGGACCCTTGTGCTTCACAACCTATGTGTTTGACCATTGTATTATGGAAAAATACCTTGGCATAGTTACCTATACCTGGTTGTGCATTTATTTTATGTTGCTCCTTAATTCATGTACATTGTTATGCTTATATATTGTATAAACTTTGTGAGATGTGGAAGTCATTAACCATGTGAATTGTGTGGGCTTTTTGTACTATCGAATTGGCTATCTTGGTGTTATAGTTATGTCATATATAGGTGACCTTATATTATCAAACTATAAATTGTGAATTCAATAACTTGCATATTATAATTTTGTTTTGGAAGTTGAATCTCTTGTTAAGTTGCCAAGGTATAGTGTTGTGATGTGTTATAATTCTACATCACTATTATAGTTTTAAACATCGACATAAGTATGAGGTTGAGGGTAAAGAGACACTATTTCCATAATGAATAGATTAGGTATAGTCTAGGGAGTGGAGTCTCTTATAGGATACAAATCCACTCCACCCCTTTGCATGAGGCAATCACTTGATTTTTTAAAAGTGTGCACCATGAGAGCCACATATTGGCCATTGGAATCTCCTGCATAATGGTCACCTTATGGTTTAGTGTTTTTTAGCCACCTTTATGAGGTTGTAAAATATCCTACACAAAATCTCCTTGTGTAAGCCTTATGAAGTACCAATTGGTCCTACATTATGGGTGTGTATGTAAATCAACAAGGAAGTACTTGATGAAATACATGCATGTGTTGGCATGTGTGTGTAGACATGCTATGATTGAGGTATTTCTTGTTATCCCTATTACAATTATATTCTAGTATGCATATATTTCAATATTGTATTATGCATGACTCGATAGTATGCTGGTCATGTGTTTGAAATGAACACTATAAGCCTAATCAAATGGATTTTGTATGCTTGGGTACTCATGTATTTTTCTTTCTTATCTTTTCTTACCATGAGGAAAGTGAAATATGATGATGGAACTATGATTTATGTAACCATCGTGTGAGCTCAAAAAGTTATTGAAGAACATACGGTAAACCTTTGGGTAGTATGTAGAGTATAGATAGGCTTCTCTTATTGTTCAGTGTGTATAGTGTGGGATGATGCACTATCCCCTAAATGGCATTGGTTGGTTTGGAATTAACCATTCAAAATGGGTTACTATCTTGTGGTAGCATTTTATGATGAATGTTGATTAAATTATGCATAAGGCATAATGTGTGTCTGTACATACACTATTTCTAGTTTGGATTTATATTTAAAATCTTGATGAGATTATACAATTCATAACTATGGTCAAAAGTTATAATTTTATTGTAGTATGTTCTCCTCTTGATAAGATGGATGTCTTGATAATGTTTAGATCTCTAGCAAATTTTCGATTGATATAGTCAAAATTTGTTAAAAATTTGCCTATATTTCAATAGACTTTAG
>JARHVA010008102.1:17500-30000 GCA_037957365.1 Torreya grandis
TATGTTATTTATACATCCTTTTCCTAATTGTTGATGCTTTATGATTATTTGACATCGGACATAGTTAGCATTTTGTCATGAATTGTTGTTCGATAATTATGTTGATATGCTAACCTATGTAGATGGAGTGTGGTAAGAAAAGGAACATAAGCTTAAATAATAAGAAGCTGAAATTTTACACTGTTGAACATAATTTATTGTATATTTAAAGTTATTAAATGTAAATTAGTTCCTATTCCTTTTACTGGAATATTTTGTTGGCATAACTAACATAGTATTTATCTTTAATTTGATCATGTGATCTCATTAAGTCGTTATAAACTTGATGTTATTAATAACTTAGAGTAACTGTTGGACTTAATCATCATAATATTGGTTCATTGATTGAGGAATATAATCATGGTTGGTTGGATAAGATGGTTTCATGGATATCATGAGTAGAGTTATCTAAGCTTACACATATTTTAATTGATATAGAATCCTTTATACTCATTTAATAAAGTAATTTGGGATAAATATTTTTATGGGTCTATTTCAATAGTTCACTCATTTTAGTATTAGATATATTAAGTATGTTGGTTAGGATTAAAAGCAAGTTGGAATAATAAATTGAATGACAACTATTGAGAGTCAATGCATTACTGCTTTTGGATATATATGTATGCTTATGCTTATTGTTTTGATATACGTTGGAATTTGCTCATGGTATAGTATATAATATTGAACTATTCTATAGTTAGTTGTCATAAGTGTGCATAGAATTGGAGATATATGGATGTCTCATTTATTTATATATATGGAAAATCATATGAATAATTCTATAAGAGTGGGATATCATACTTGCAAGGATAAAATAAAATAAATCTCACTCTTGTACTTAAGTTTCCTTGGATTGTTAATTGACTCCTAATTACTAATGTTGTGTAGGTATATTACTTTGTTACCTTCAAAATGAATCATATGGTAAATGGTGTGATGCCAACTTAAGAGTGGCATTTAATCCTAATGCATCATTATATAATTCTACATGTACTCTCTTAATATGTTTGGTCTTAGTGCTTGGGATTTAACCTGGAATGATAGTTGATTACCAATGCTATTGTTATATTGTTAAATCACCTTGATACTATCATATGGAAAGTTTAGCAATTGGTTTTATGCACTCATTAGTGTGACATTTACTCCTTATGTAATCTTAATAAACTTCCATATACTCTCTTGATTTGAACCACCACAACATTTTTGGTGTAGAGATTACTTGGAAATTAACATTATCTATTTGTTAATTAGGCATGCTTGAAAATACATGCTTGGATTAATGGTAACTCAAACATTATATTGAATGTTAGCTGCCAAGTGTTATATACTTGTTTCCTTGAAATCTATATTTATGCTTATGGTTCTTTTTTTCCCTTAGATATATATTAGACCTAATCCTATATAGCATGCATAAAAGGGAGTTATGCTTTAGTTGGTTTACAAATTAAGGTTGGATTATAGATACTTATGAATGATCCAACTTATTGTGATATATATGAATAAGTTTAGATGAGGAAGTGTATTAAGTATAGGATAAAATTACTAACTTGATATTAAAGAAAGTAATATGGAACTATTGTAATAGGAATGGATGTATGCATGTTACCTTGTGCTTGTATTTTGGGATAATTCTATTACCTAGTCATGAGGAATATACTCTATGTGATGTTAAATGGAAATGGGATTTATTCATTTCTAAAATCCTTGGTATTAAGAGTTGATCATTATTAATAATTATTGATTACCTATATGGTTGGAAATGCTTATTTAAGTGCATAATAGTTATCAACTATTATGCCTTTCTTACCTAAACATTTATTGTTAAAATAATCTATATTGTGGATTATGTGTGTTTGGCTGCCATGTTGTTTGGGGGTGCTTGATCTCCCATTATCTACTTTATCATATTGGCTATTTTCCAATATGGAATTGTTTATATTGATTCCACGAATGGTTTCCACCATATTATTATTGATTAGATGAGGAGTTAAACCCATTTCTACATTTGACCATTGTCTTAGGTTGTAGAAATCATGTTTTTAAATTGATTGGAATGTCTTCATGAAAATGAGTTTTTGTTGTAAGTGGTTGAGTCCTAACATTATCCAAATGTACTCAAAAGGATAGTTGGTTGCTTTGTGTATTTAGCAGGTTGGGTATTATGCCTATTTGTCAATGATGGCAATGGTTTAATTGGTCCCCATATCTTTGGACTTGTTGTGATCCATTAATGTCATATAAGGTTAATATTAACCTTCTCATGGTGCATATGCGAGTATGCTACACTTGTATCACTTGATTTTGTGAGCAAGGTTTGGGTTTATTATGCATCCAATGCATAATTTGATATGCATCTTCAAAAAAAATTGGGGTTATTTCATCTAGTATTAGAGTAGTGTTTCTCCTCTAGGGAATAAAGGGTTTTGTAGAATTGCGACATGGTGACCAATGAGTTAACCCAATTATGCATGATTGAGAGACAATTCCCAAGACATTTAGCATTTAGGCTAAAGATCAAGGTGTTGTGTTGTAATTTCTTGTTATTTTTATGTTTTGTGTATCATTTAGAAGATATGATTCTAAAGAATCTATATTTATCCTATGTCAGTGGTTATCTCCCCCTAGACTTGGTTTGAGTTAACCCTTCCCAAATCTGGTTGCATTAGTGCAAGTCTCACATATCAATCATTTACTTGTATGGGTGGGCAAATGGTTGATATGTGATACATGATTCACTCTTAGAAATAGGGGAATGATGTCTAGGTATCTATGGTTGGCTTGTATGGCTGAGACTTCTTTAGATACTTGGAACATTATGACCTAGGGAAGACCGAGGATTAAAATTAAACCTTGAGGGCATGATAGGGTGTGAAAAGGACTAAATTTATTGAGTAAGTATGAGCTCTCCACTCATGAAAAGGATTACCTTGAGACATTGAAAACCTATGAAATTTCATGGGTATGCTAGCCAGAGTCCATGCTATGGATGGTTTATAGTAGAGTGGACACATCTCCACAGGGTGAATTACTTGTGGATATCAAGGCTACCTTACTTCCTTTATTTGTTTATAACAAGTTTGTTATGCAAAAGCTTCTTGCAATGTCATTGCAGGAATAACTATGGTAAATAGCTATAGATTTTGGCTTGGACCTAGGCATTACTATACATGATTAGGGGTAATGATACAATAATTTTTATTATGGTGAAAATGCCTAGGAGGCATTAGCTCATCCAATGCATTGGAATTTTTAATAAACCAAGAAGGTTTTGTTGTTTAATTTATTGCCTGGTTGGCTGATTACAGCTATTATGCATCTTGTGTGTAGGAAAGCTTATGTGGTGCTAAAAAATTATGCATTTTATCTAAGTTAGGTTTTATCTTGTTGGTCTCCTTAGTTAAATTGGTGAAGCAAACAACTTAAAAACTCTAAAATGGATGAAGTTAGCTAGTTTTGGCATGTTTACTATGATCATTGATTAGTTTCACGTCTATGACATATGTATTATTCATGGATATGTTTGATCTCATGCATGTTTTGATTGATCCTAGTTTTTTAAAACACCCATGGGGATGTGTATTCAGACATAATTTTGTCTTGACACTTATGAGGATGTCTATGGAGATGTTGGATATGTCTCATAACCATGAGGATGTTTATTGCAAGTTCTGATTAAACTTGATAATTGTGAGGAATTATGATACCCACAATAGTGATATGGTACTCTCCTTGAGCCTTGGCTATGCTCACCCTTTCCCAAATTGATGTTGTGTTAAAACAAGCCTCTTTATTCAACCTTTAAAATTTTAGATTTAGTCAATCGATTGAATTTTGATAAGCATGTTGTTGGAATTCTATGATATTACCTAAATGTCCATTGATTGTTTACATGAGCAAGCCATCTAATGTGGCTGAGGCATGATATCTTTGGAGGACAACCAGTGTAGATCAAAACTTGAGGGCATGATGGGGTGAGTGTGATTGACTCGCATGAGAAATTTAAGAGTTTTTGAGATTGATTATGTGATACCATTGATGGGTATCTAATTTATTTTGTATGACATCTACATATCAAGTGGATTGATGTAGATTCATGGACCCTTGTGCTTCACACACCTATGTGTTTGACCATTTTATAATGGAAAAATATCTTGGCATAGTTACCTATACCTAGTTGTGCATTTATTTTATGTTGATCCTTTATTCACATACATTGTTATGTTTATATATTGTATAAGCTTTCTAAGATGTGGAAGTGGTTAACCATGTGAGTTGTGTGGACTTTTTGTACTATCTAATTGAATATATTGGTGTTATAGTTATGTTATATTTAGGTGACCTTGTATTTTCAAACTATAAATTGTGAATTCAATCACTTGCATATTATAATTTTTTTTTGGAAGTTGAATCTCTTGTTAAGTTGCCAAGGTATAGTATTGTGATGTGTTGTAATTTTGCATCATTGTTATAGTTTTGAACATTGACACATGTATGAGGTTAAGGGTTAAGAGACACTATTTTCATAATGGATAAATCAGGTATGGGATGTGGAGTGGAGTCTCTCATAGGTTAAAATTACACTCCACCCCTTTGCATGAGGCAGCCACCTAATTCATTTAGAGAATGCACCATGAGAGCCACATATTGGCCGTTGGACCCTCGTGCATGATGGTATCCTTATGGTTTAATGTTATTTAGCTACCTCTCTAAGGTTGTTACAAAATAGCCTATGTGTAATATCATTGTGTAAGCCTTTCAAAGCACCAATTGGTCCTACACTATGGGCATGTATGCAAATTTAAAAAGGAGTTACTTGCTAAAATGCATGCATGTGTTGGCATGTGTGTTTAAATATGTTGTGATTTAGGTATTACTTTCTATACCTATTACATATATATTTTGTTATGAATATATTTATATATTTTATTATGCATTAATGGATAGTATGTTGGTCTTGTGTTCGAAATGAACACTGTTAGTCCTAATCAAGTAGATTTTGTATGCTGGGGTACTCATGTCTTTTTCTTTATTATATTTTGATTTCATGAAGTAAGTGCAGTTTATGGTGGAACTATGATTCATGTAACCATCATGTGAGCTCACAATGTTTTTAGAGAGCATGTGGTAAACCTTTGGGTATCAGGTAGGTCCTAGGCTAGCTTTTCCTATTGTTTAGTATAGATAGTGTGGGATGCTGCACTGTCCGTTGAATGGTATTGGTTGGTTTGTAAGTAACCATTCAAAATGGGTTACTATCCTATGGTATAAATCTATGATGAATGTTAATTAAATTATGTGTAAGGCATAAAGTGTGTCGATCATACAAACACTATTTTTGGTTTCAATTTATGTTTAAAATCTTGATGAGATTATGCAATTTGAAAGTATGGTCAAAAGTTATAATTTTTATGCAGTATGTTCTCTTGATAAGAGGGATGTCTAGCTAATGTTTGACTCTTTAGAAATTTTTTGATCAATATAGTTGAAATTTGTTAAAAATTTGCCTATCTTTCAATAGCCATTAGATGAAATAGGTTTGATTAGAAGGCAATGAAATCTTTTATTAGCATTTTTTGAGGCATGTAAAATTCATTTTCATGGTTGGTAATGTTATTTTGTCTTAAAATTTGAAATTCATGCCTATACGGGTTGGTTAAATATTATTAGTTTATTATAACTATGTTAAACTGGTGGTATGTCATTCATGTTTTGTGCTAAATAAGAACAGATTTAGAGCTCTTAGACCATTTTACAAGGTAGTAGTTAATTATTTTGTACTATTACTAAACGTCCTATGCATCATAAACATGGAATTCTACCTTGAGTTGGGGTATATGTTTAGACATTATCGCTACATGACTTTGATAGCTTCCTATTTTTTTATAGTGTCATAAAATGACACGTGAGTCAATAAAACTTTCCTATGGCTATATTTATGATTATGTTATGATTAACAAATGCATTTTTCTTGGATGGACTATTAATTCCTCTTGCTTCCTATTATGTAAAATGATGGTTTTTCTAATTAATATTATGATTGAGTAGATGATATCTTTGTGAAGAGAGTGATTAAGTCCCTAGGGATAGTCATGTCCTCGATGGTTGATATGGTCATCAGGATGGATCTTATTTAAAAGGGTGAGGGTGTTATGATTCCACCCTCACACACCTTAAACATGATTTCTTAATGATTGATTTATCATGTGTATAATTTTAACTACACTTCTTTGATTAGTTAGATTGTATTGATGGATCTTGATGCCATGATATTTTATTGTAGGTTGATGCATTTATCATGTTTATAATTATATACTGATGATGTATGGGTTAGTTGATGTATTTGACACTTGATTATAGTTCATTACTATTTATTGATTTATCAATTTTTTGATCAGATATTACTGATGGATCCACTTGATGGTTATAGGTACTGACCATGAGCTAGGCTAGATGTTGACATCGGCTTTTGGGGTAGCAAAGTGTTTTTGAGTAGTCAAATGAATTTTAATAGGTAACTTGGTATTTTGGTTAAGTGCATGTGGACAATCATTTTGTTGTTGTGTATTAATATTTTATATTACCTTGCCATAATTGCTTTTTCGTATCCTATCATATTTTGGTTGTGGTTCCCTATCACATTATTATTATTCATGTGCATTGCTTGATGTTGATTCCATCTGAGTACTCTCTCTCTCTCTCTCTCTCTCTCTCTCTCTCTCTCTCTCTCTCTCTCTCTCTCTCTCTCTCCTCTCTCTCTCTCTCTCTCTCTCTCTCTCTCTCTCTCTCTCTCTCTCTCTCTCTCTCTCTCTCTCCTCTCTCTCTCTCTCTCTCTCTCTCTCTCCTCTCTCTCTCTCCTCTCTCCTTCCTATGTTCACCTTACCACCTCATGTTCATAGGACTCATCTTTGATTAACTTGAAATCCTTAAGGACCTACCTAGACCTACCCTCCCATGACACTTTCCCCCTTTCCATGTGATTTATTAAGCCTGACAACCTTATAGTCATTAGTGGCTAGGTTTAATCGACCATTGTGACTCATAAACATTTAATAACATCTATTTGTTATTATCTTATTTATTATTATTTATTTTATTATTCTACTATTTGATTGGTTAGTAGAGTTTTAAATTTCCTAAAGGAATTTTACCTAATATCTACTTTATTATTTTTAGTATTAGTAATTGCCTTTATAATGGTGTGGCCTTTAAACAACTATTTGGTAATTGTGGTGTGTGTGTGTTGTTAATAAATTGCATTAATCATGGTTATTATTTTAGGTCATGGGCTCAAACTTTGGTAAAATCCATCTTTGACCATTTCTTGAGGGGGTTTAGCATGGAGATTACATGGGGAGAGGAAATGGTTCAATGCCATTGGGGGAGATATTTCACTCTCTATAATAAATGAGAGGGTAGGAGATAGTATGGCAAGGGGTAGGGATTAAGGAGGAAGTCAAGTGGGTGGTTGAGAAAGGAAGGGGGAGTATGGTGAGGTGTGAGGAGGAAGAAATGGTAGGAGAGGGTGCAACAAAGAAGGGGGATTATGTGTAAGAGATGAGAAGGAGAGAAGATATGAAAGAAAAGAAATGCAAAAGGAAGAAGGAGATGTTATACGTATGGAGAGGAGAAAACACATTGGGAAAGAAGCTAAGAGTGAATGATAGATACCAAACTCACTTTAAAAAACATTAACTTATGATTGTATCAATGAATCCATCCATGTAGTATTATACTCTTTCTAGTTCTGCAATCTTCTTTCCTGGTCTTCCTTATGATGCTTGAAACCCTTACTAGCTTCTCAAGCCTTAATGGAGCTTTAGGTATTCAATCTACAGTATGCATCTATCTGAAGCTTCCAATAAGTTTAAACACTTGTGATTCAATTTATCTAATATGTGTCAATCCTCATATAATATATAAGACTCTAAGATAGTGAAATTTGTCCTCTAAACTCCCTACCTTGTTCAGAAGCTTGTGGGTCTTTTTAAGCCTAATTGTGCCTCTAATAGGTCAAAATCATTATTATCCCCTTCTTCAATATGAAAAAAATTTTATTAATGTCGTTAAAACATAATAAATATTATCCAATCCTTATACCAAGTTATAGCACTCAAAAGTAAGGAAAACTCAACTTTGACTTTTTGACAATTTTTGAAAAATGAAAGCAGATAAAAACACAGTCATCTGTATCTAAAAATATATAGCTCCTTTTGGCATGAAAACACATTTATTAAATAAAAAAATAATTTTATATAACTTTTTCAAAAATAATCAAGTCATTTGGATTAGTATTTTAGGAGTTATGGCCTTTTTAGTGACCTGAGAATATGTTTTTTTTGAATTGTTTCAGAACTGCAGGTCTATATTTTGACCATATATTTTTCCAAATTACTCAATTAAATATTTAAAAACTTTAATTGGATTAATAACTCTAAGGCTCATATACACACAAAATTTTATAAGTTTTTATTGAGTAAATCTTGCGATATACTCATTCTTCCAACCGTGCCTAGTTTTCTGTCCACACAGGCCGAGAGTTAAATTTTGGAGTTTTTAAAGTATCTAAATGATTTCAAGACTTATTTTATTCTCATATAAACTCTATATTACACCACATACCTCTTACTCATATTTTATAAGTCTCATGCATGTATTTTCACGTAAATCTAACCTTGGAACGGTGGACTGTGTGTTTGTCGAAGCACCCTGTTCACAACCCTGCTCATTCATTCTCACAAACTTTCATGCATTCTAAACTTCCTGAAACCAAACACAAGTCTTGGATTTTTTATTATTTACTATAATTAATGGTTTCTCATGCCTTTTTTTATGCTAATAAATATTCATTATTCTTTATGCTCAAAGAAACACACACACAGATCTGCATACTGTGTAAGTCAAACCTCTTATACATGAGAGCATTGTTTGCATATAATAACATGAAAATAAAATATTTGTCTTCTTAATAAATAAAGAATACTTACAATACAGGACTTAAAATATCCCCATGCTCAATGGCTTAACAAATCCTTATGAGATACTTCATTTCTTCTCTTTTTCTTCACATGCAAATTCCTCTTTCTCCCTTACATTCTTACATACCTTGATCTCCTGATTCACCTCTCTATCTCTCTTCCTCTCTTCTCTACGTCCCACTATCCTCCTTTGAATGAATTTTATTTTTCTCTTTTTAAGATCCTCCTCTCTAACCTCTATGCCCAACTTGGGCTCAAGATAAAACAAAAAACAATTTTTAAATTGCAACAATATACTAAGGTTGAAATATTTTCAACCACTCCTCCTTTATTTCCTCAACAGCCCCAACAATTACTTTTTACCTTTATTTTTTTAAAATTACTCCTCATTAACAGCATATTAGAGGGAAAATACAATAAATTGAATTTGAATTCAATCATAACCATGTCTTGTCAAGATGTATGTAGATGCTCCTGCATCATACTCTCCCTCTAGAAACAGATATCTCCTCAATGTTTTAGTCTTCACTCTATCCCTGGATCCCAAGGTCTTGTTGCCAATACTAATTCTTGTCTTTGTTTGGAATAGTATTTTTCCTTCATTTTTCTTTTCTTCCTCTTTAGATATGTCCTTCTTCTCATTTCTTTCTCAGCTGCCATCTCCCGCTTCCATGCTTCTTCATCTTCATACATGTCTTCAAGATCTTCTTGTTGTTCTTCTTGTTTCATGAGTTTCTCCAATGACTCATGTATGTCATTCACTTTAGCAACCTTCATTCCTGCATACAAAACATTCAAATCCACCTTAGAATCAAAATCTTTAGGCCATGAAGCCTCTTGGCTGCCTTCACATTCTTGCTCCTTGATCAAAACTGCCTTGACCTCTTTGCTTTGCTCTTG
This sequence comes from Torreya grandis, assembly GCA_037957365.1. Lineage (NCBI taxonomy): Eukaryota > Viridiplantae > Streptophyta > Pinopsida > Cupressales > Taxaceae > Torreya > Torreya grandis. The sequence continues at coordinate 27,415 of JARHVA010008102.1, forward strand.
TCTTGTTTCACTTTTCCCAATGGTGTCTTCACAATGGCTTGTACCTTAATTCATCTCTCTTTAATGAAAAAACAGCTCCTCCAACATTCTCAACTCTTTCTTTAGTAAGATCTCATCTATCTCACCATTCTCTTCATCAAACTTGGGTCCTTGTTTCTTAAGGATTACTTGTCCTTTACCCCTTATCTCATCTTTTCTTAGCTTGTCTTCATGCAAACCAACTTCTTCAATATACTCATCAAGTAAAATTGAGGCACCCTTACCTTGTGTTTCCTTACTCTCTTCAATCTCTGCTTGAAGCCATCTTGTTTGTTCTTTATTTTCAATGAGGCATTGCTTTGTTGCATACTCTCCCCTTTCCTCATCATCCATCCATTTGGAAATCTCTCATTGCTGCATATTAATCCACATAGATAATCTCCATTTTCATTTCTCATGAAATGATCATTAAATGATTCAAACACATCATCATAAACAATTTGTTTACCTTTTACCTCTTTGGTATACCTCTCAAGCATCCTGTCTTCATGGAATGCCTCTTCCATACTCACCATCTCACCTTCATTCTCTTGGTTGCTTGAATCACCTTCAATCCTCTTCCATTGACTTCTTGGTGTTTTTGCCTCAACACTCACATCTTCTTCACTTTTTGCCTTCTTAGGCACCCATACTTGTTTCTTCTTCTTATCAATTGACTTCACAAGCCATTTAGGCATCCTGTAACCATGCTCTTTTGACAATACTAAAAAACCAATTTTGTTTGTCCTTTTATTTTCTTGCACACCTACATTCATATTAGGAATATGAGAAAAATCAATCTTATAAGGTAAACTTGCCTTCTTGCTTACTTGTTGCTTGCTTGTATGCTTCACCATCCACTTAGGCATTATGTATCCATGATTGACTGCTGTGTGTGAGGACTTCATCTTCCTCTTGCCTCTTCTAACCTGTGTATTAACATCTTCATGCTCACAATAACAATCAAAATCAGGTCTTAACACTTCATTTACCTCTTTGATAGCTTGATCCATGGAGCAATCTTTCTCTTCCTTTGTGCTTTGTATTTGCTTCTTCCACCATTTAGGCATCACATATCCATGGTTAATTAGAAAACTCTCCTTTCTCTTTGCTTCTCTAACATTCATATCAATAGTTTCATGCTTATAAGAATAATAAAAATCAATTTTTGGATTCACCTTTACCTCCTTAATGGGCTGCTCCATTAGTTCTTTGACTTGCATAGCTTCTTGATTGTTTGTACTTTCTTCTTCCTTTATGCTTGACTGTTCTCTTTCCTCTTCTTGGCATTCAATGGCATCATGGAATTCATCTTCATCTTCCATCTCTTCTCTTGCTTGTATGGGGTCATCAACACCTCCCTCATGCATTAACCAATGCATTTATTCTTCTTTATCAACAACATCAAACTTTTTATTTTCTCCTACACATTCACATGTGCACTTGGTGTCTTCTCTGGCACCAATCTCTTCATTCTTCAAGGCCTTTCTTTTGACCTTTACAAGGCTGCTCATACCTACAATTACCCATTCAAAGACAAAATTAGATATAACAACAAGAGACCACCAGGTCCCTATGAGTGCTCTCTTCATCAACACTCTCATCTTCTCAAGTGCTCTTCTTGGCACTTCATCTTTTCTTTCTTCTCTTCTCTTGTTCTCCTCAATGAGAACCTTCTCCACCTCTTCCTCTTGTTTCTCACTTGGCAACCTATTCATCCTCTTGCCTATATGGGATTCTCTCTTCTTGGAAATCTCATTTTGCCTTCTTCTCCTCTTCATTAGGAGATCTATTGGCCACTTCAACCTCTTCCTCATTGGCCATACCCATGTTTGCTTGTCCATCTGCATCCAAGAATCATATTCATATTTAATCTTAGATAACTCTCTCTTTAAACTAGCAATCTCTTTATAAATTTCAATACTAGTCATACCTTTCTTCTTTTGGATGATTTTTTTCTTCTTGTTACTCTCATGTGCCTTGTTGATCTGCTCTTTTCTTAGCAATAATTCCATTTCTAAGATCTTCACCCAAGTCTTTTCTACCTTGGTCTCTTGATCTTTTTAGGTTCACTTGTCTCACCCAAGCCTTTCTCCTTGACTGGTTTGTTGAAAATCTCCTTGATCTCACCTAGGCCTTTTGCATCCTAGTCTTTTGATCCTACTTAATGGCTTTACTTAGCCTCACACTTTGAGTCAATGGCCTGTAACAACTCTTTATACAACACTTCAACAAACACAAATCACAAATCCAAGCTTACCTTGATTTGGATCTTCCTCTTGAGAATTCACTTGATCTCTTACTTTTGAGCTTCTCTTAGCTCTTCACTAAGCCTTCCTTGGCTTCTTCTCCTCTTAAGCCTCAATGGCTTGACTGCCTTGAACCTACAACTTCACAAAGTACATTATCTTTGCAAAAATTAATTAGAAGAGTAAAAAAAATTCTTTTTTCAGGAGCTTACTAGCTCTGATACCAAAAATGATAGATACCAAACTCACTTTACAAACATTAACTTATGATTGTATCAATGAATCCATCCATGCAGTATTATACTCTTTCTAGTTCTGC
>JARHVA010008102.1:35000-65000 GCA_037957365.1 Torreya grandis
TTATAGTCTCTTTTGACTACATGGAGTGTACCCTTGATGTGGATTGTGCCTTATGTTGGTGATATTTTATTGTGTTGGGATGTCCATTGGTTCAATGTCTGAATTGCTCAAAACTTCTTCCTTGACCCTACATACCAAAACTACCATCTACCTAATGGTTGGGGTGGTGAGAGTCACCAATGGTTGGCATCATAGGGCTGGTTGGGAGAGTTTGTCCATTTCAGTGATTTGTTTCTCCATTCTTAGATGATATTATGAACATATGAAGTAAGTTGGTAGCAAATTATTTATGTTATTTATACATCCTTTACCTAATTAATGATGTTTTATGATTATTTGACCTCAAACATAGTATTTTGTCATGATTTTTTGTTGGATAATTATGTTTATATGCTAACCTATGTAAATGGAATGCAGGAAAAAAAGGAATGCAAGCTGAAATAATAAGAATTTAAAATTATACATTGCTTAAAAAAATTCATTGCATATGTAAAGTTACTAAATGTAAATTAGTTCCTCTTCCTTTTACTGGAGTATTTTTTGGCATAACTAACACAATTTTACTCTTCAATTTGATCAAGTGATTTCATTAAGTCTTTATAGACTTGATGTTGTTAAATAACTTAGAGTAACCATTGGACTTAATCATCATAATGTTGGTTCATTGATTGAGGTATATAATCATGGTTAGTTGGATAAGATGGTTTCATGTATATCATGAGTAGATTTATTTAGGCTTACACATATGTTACTTGATATATAATCCTTCGTACTCCTTTACTAAAGTAATTTGGCATAAAGATTTTCTTGGGTGTATTTCAATAGTTCACTCATTTTAGTGTTGAATATATTGAGTATGTTGGCTAAGATTACTAGCAAGTTGGAATCCTAAATTTAATAAAAACTAATGAGATCCAATGCATTACTACTTTTGGATATATATGTATGTTTATGCTCATTGTTTTAATATGCATTGGATTATACTATTGGTATAGTATAGAAAATGGAACTATTCTATAGTTGGTTTCTATAAGTGTGCATAGAATTAGAGATCTATGGATTTCTCATTTATTGATATATATGACAAATAATATGAATAAGTCTAGAGGAGTGGGATATCATAATTACATGGATATTGTAAATTAAATCTCATTCGTGTACTTAAGCTTTCTTAGATTATTAGTTGACTCCTAATTACTAATGTTGTTGGTATATTGATTTGTTACCTTTGGCATGAATCATATGGTAAATGATGTAGTGCCAATTTAAGTGTGGTATTTAATCCTCATGCATCCTTATATAATTTTGCATGTATTCTCTTAATATGGTTGGTCTTAGTGCTTGGGTTTTAACCTGGAATGATAGTTGATTACCAACACTATTGTTATATTGGTGAATCACCTTGATACTATCATATTGAGAGTTTAGAAATTAGTTTCATGCACTCATAACTGTGTAATTTACTCCTTATGTAATCTTAATAGACTTCCATATACTCTCTTTATTTGAACCACCAAAACATTGTTGGTGTAGAGATTACTTGGCAATGAACCTTATGTATTTGGTAATTGGGCATGCTTGAAAATGCATGCTCGGATTAATGGTAACCTGAACCTTAGATCAAATCTTAGTTTTCAAGTGTTATATAATTTTTCCTTGGAATTTATATTTATGCTTATGTTTTTTTCCTTAGATATATATTAGACCTACTCCTATGTAGCATGCATAAAAGTGTGTTATGCTTTAGTTGGTTTACAACTTAGGGTTGGATTATAGAGACTTATGTATGCTCCAAATTGTTGTGATATATGTGAATAATTTTATATGAGCAAGTGTATTAAGTATGAGATTGAATTTTTAATTTGCGATTGAAGAAAGTAATCTAGAACTATTTTAATAAGAATGGATGCATGCATGTTACCTCATGCTTGAATTTTTAGATATTGTTATTACCAGATCATGAGGAACATACTCAATGTGATGTTAAATGAAAATGGAAGTTATTCATTTCTGAACTCCTTAACCTTAAGATTTGATCATGCTTAATAATTATTGATTACCTATATGGTTGGAAATTCTTATTTAAGTGCATAATAGTTATTGACTATTATGCCTTTATTACCTAAACATTTGTTGTTAAAACAATCAATATTATAGATTATGTGTGTTTGGATACCATGTTGTTTGGGGGTGTTTGATCTCCCATTATCTATTATGTTGTATTGGCTATTTTCCAATATGGAATCTTTTATATCTATCCAATGATTGGTTTTCACCATATCATTATCAATTAGATGATGAGTTAACCCCATTTGTACATTCAACCATTGTCTTAGGTCACATCAAACATGCTATTAAATTGATTAGAACATCTTCATGCAAATGAATTTCGGTTGTAAGTGATTGAGTCCTAGCATAATCTGAATGTATTCAAATGGATAGTTGGTTGCTATGTCTATTATCCAAGATGGGTATTATGCCTATTTGTTAATGATGACAATGGTTTAATTGGTCCCCATATCTTTAGACTTGTTGTGATCCATTACTATTATAGAAGGTTAATGTTAACCTTTTGGTGGTGCATATATGAGTATGCTATGTTGGTACCACTTGCTTTAGAGAGTGAGGTTTAGGTCCATTATGCATCTAATGCATACTATGATATGTAACTTCAAAAAATAATTTGGGGTTGTTTCAATGATATAAAATTCCTTTGATAAAAAAAATTAAATTTTAATTGAATCCTTAGTGGTAAATAAAAAATTAATTTCTATTCAATTCCAAGCATACTTACAACATGGATATCTTACATAAATAAACTATATTAGAAGATTTTTTCAAGTCTTAGATTCATCAATTTGTTGAAAAAAATGCTTAAGAAGATAATATAGTACTCTTTCTCTAGACATAAATTATACCCATTCCTCCTTTCCTTGTGGAAGCGAAGAGATGTACTAAGCCAAAATATGGAAACCTAGGATTTGTTTAGTAATTTACCAAAAGATATATTATATAAGATTGGTAACCCTATCATAATATGATTTTAATTGATCTATATAATATAATGAATAATAAACATGAGTATCTACAAAATAAATTGTTCAATTTTGAAGTTTAGCCACCAAGGATAACGAATTCTTGATTTAGTATAATATATTCTTTAAATATATAGAAGAACATGCCACTATAGGATAACAAAGGAGGTTTCATAAGAAAAAAGAATTATAAAAATTAAAATATATATCAATTCTCAATGTATTTACACTTCAAATTTTATACCCACTCATGCAAGACCTGCATACTTTTGTATTAACATTATTTTTTTGCCTGTTGAATGTTTAAACCTAGAGATAACTTCATTAACATGATGAAGCCTCATTATTTTCAAGTGTTATATAGGATTAATTAATGAAATTACCATTGATAAGTTGGTATTATTTCTATTAAGGAGTGTAATTCCCCTAGTAAGACCTTTCTCATATGTACATATTAATATATAAACAAAGTCCTTCAAAAAAAATATACATAATAAGTAAGAAGGAAAACCTTTCCAATCGATTAAAAAATCACAATAATCTCAAGATTATATTCATTAATAATGTGAAAATTTGATGCTTCAGTAAAAAATAGTTTATACAAAAAAGATAAAAATAATTCAAAAACCTAATGCTTTAAGAATGGATAGAATGAATGAATACTGAATAAGATGATAATATTTTTTGAAAAATATAACTTGGGTAATAATGTTTTTTTATATAAAAGCATTATCCCATCCCATACCTTCCAAAAATACAATAATATTTCAAGAATATATAATATTTTTATAAAATTATTTGTTCTAGTCTTAGTACCAAATAAAAAAGATAATGTAGATGGAGAGCAAGGGATTTGGAAAACTTAACAAGGTGATTGGTTAGGCTAAGGTTACAAATGGAAATTAATTATAGATCATAAAACTTATGAATAAATTTCATAAACTCCTTGATTAATAATGTTTCATAAATATTCATTTTGAAGAGAATCAAGTATAAACCTAAAAATATCTAGTCAATGAAAACTACCAAGTCGATTTTCAGAATTTATATGGAAAACAAACAATGCCAAGGGATTTAGCATTAGTGATTTGATGCATGGAAACATGTAGATATTATAAATAAATTTGAGTATTAAACATAGTAATGAGAACATATAAGCATGAGAGGAACAACATATAGGCAATCCCAAAGAACTCAAGTCCATACATTATCTAGTTAGCCAATTCTTAAAAAAATAATTTATAGTGATCTTGAAAGGCATTGGAAATCTAAATAATATCAGTAAGTCAATATTGAGAAAAAATAACTTGTTAAATTTTATTTCTATATTAATTGGCTTGCAACTATTTTAAAAAAATTTAGAGGTTTTTTCACCCACTTTGATCCAATGTAGATGAGCAAGCATTTGACGTGATTCAGCCTCATAAGTAATGAACCTAAATAATATCAAGTTAAATAAATCAATAGGAAAAATAATTTGAAATAATTCAGTATATTCATTGTATTTAATGAATAAAATAATTACATACACATGCATAAATAAACCTCAACTCCTAGTTGGAGTTGACATACAAAATATGAAACTCTAAAAAAAACCTTGACTTGCTATTATTAGTAGCTTTTATTTTTAGTAAGTTTTACATGTAAGCTCAAATAATCCTAAAAATATCAAAAAATAATATAAACACTAAAATTAACCTATCATATTAATTTAAGCTAAAGTTCACATCCATTTATAAAAATATATAATTTCTAAAAATAGAAAAATACGGAGAAAAAATATAAAATGCATTTTTAGACCCTCTGATGGTTATGTATGGCCTAAAAATTTACCTAAACATCCATAATAGAATAAGGTGAGTTATGGTTGCTCTAATATTTTTGAGACAATCCTTTTGGTGCAAAGGAGAGCTCAAATGGAGCAACAAATCAAAAGTTATGACCTCTAGAAGTTTGGACTTATTTTTTGCATCATTCTCCTTTGGTTGAAAACATCTCAGTGCCTACATGTTATTCTAATTATACTACCACCATTTTTTGTTGTCAATATTATTCAAATCCCATTATAAAATTAAATTATTTTCCTTGTATTGTATTCCCTCTGACTATACTAAATACATATTATAACTTCCTTGCCTTGTGTTTATTGTCTTCTTATCCATAACCTGCATTATTTTTTGTTTATTATTCTTTGGTCCATGTTGTTGCCAATATACTTATTCATCTTAGTCCCCTTCACCATCTTACCCATGTCAATCATATAAATCTAAAACATTAAATACTATAGATATATAAAATTTTTATTGTAAATTTACCTCATAAGCATTGCCATTGATTTTCTTCACAATTCTACGTGGTCTAATTTTCTTGTACTTCACCTTGTTGTATGTGCCTTTCAGTAATTTTTCATTCCTAAAATAAAATTTCAAAAAATCTCCTTTAAATACCTTTGAGATTATTCTGACATCTGCTGTTGATTTATATTTTTCATTACCTTCTTGAAATTTTATTCTTATTTCTTTCAACTATTGTATATGCTCTACAAATGATTCTGCATCATCACTAGCACATTCTACAATTAGTAGCTATACCAAATCTAATATACTGATAGGATTTCTCCCATAAACAATTTAAAATGCTAATTTTATTATTGATTTATGCACTAAATTATTATATGCAAACTCAACTTGTGGTAAATCCAAGTCCCATTTCTTGGATTTCTATCTGATTATGCATCTCAACAAATTTTACAAGCTCCCATTCACAAAAATATACAATTTATAAAAATAGAAAAATCCCAAAAAAATATGAAAATGCATTTTGGGACACTTATATGGTCACGTATACCCTACAAAAAATATCAAAAACTTCAATAACTAGATAGGGCTAATTATGGATACACCAAACTTTTTGAGATGGTCATTTTGTCATGGAGAGCTCAAACAGAGTTATGAATGAAAAGTTATGGACTTCAGAACTTTGGCTTATTTTTTTTCATTAATAACCATCATTTCATTAAGTTTATGCATATTTGAGTTGATAATACAAATATAATATGGCCTATCTTAGAATGCATTATTTGAAAAATAAATTAAATCATAAACCAATATAAAAAAATGGATTCCAATATACCAAAAAATTCAATTATATTATCAAGGAAATCAATTTACTATTTAAGATTCCAATATAATATATAGATTCTAATTTTTTATATTATCAATTGAATTATATTACAAATGCAAAACATGGATTTCAATATCTTATAAATTCAATTCTAATATTAATAAAATTATATTTCAATATTGATGAAATGTGATCAAATCAATAATTCTAATATTGATGAAATAATATTCCATTATCATAACCTATTGTGAACCTAAAACTACATAAACAAAACATTTTTTGAAATTTATTCCAAAATAGATTCTGTATCTCATATTTAAAAATATGTAATGAGAGTGTTAAGATGTTTAGTTTTGATACTTTTTCTTTAAAACATATGAATGTTTTGCACGTTTTTACTAGGATATCTCCAAAGGGAATTTTCACTTATAAAAGTACAAATGTCATCTTACAAAGCAACTGCTATCAATAAAATTATCCAAAATGCCTTGAAATATGTTTATTTTAATATGCTTTTCCACAACAATTTGTCATGTTAGTTTTAACTTCAATCTTTGCCATGAATATACTTCCAAACATATAATTCAATATGTACATTATTTAAAAATTTGTCTAAATATGATTGAATATTTTCAAAAGCATTCCATATTACCCTTTACATGAACTTGGTGATTCATTGTATAGTTTACCAAATGGTTCTTTAACTACATTCATGAAATTAAAATATGGTTTATTTTCAACCTTTAATACAAACAATTTGATAAAATTTACATTGTATCATTTTTAAAACTTCAAATAACATGATGATTAATCTCTTCAAGACTATGGCATTCAATTTAAGAATGCATACTTTTCTTTAGCATATCAACAATATGATTTTCAACTACAATTGTTATTTATAGATATCTTACTCCTTCACTAAATGAAATAAAATTACATAAATGTTATACATCATTTAACTATATATGGACATGCATAGATATTCTTGTCTCCTACTCAAATATAAAAAATAATTGAATTTATATCCTACTAATTACAAAAACATTATTCATGACACATTCCATGATAATGAATTTCCAAGTGAATATGATAAAAAAACATGTGGAATTTCAAATATTTATATGACACCTTTGCAAAAGTTGCTCAATATGGTACCAATACTAGATGGACATACTCCAAAACCACATCAAATTAAACCACGAAGAAATAATCCTCACCATAAGGATTTAAAAATTACATTATTCATGGGTGGAGCTTATTTTCACCATAACCATATTGATCATATAGAAAAATAAACTTATTTTAGTGAAATATGTTTATAAAAAAATCACATGATAAAGTAATTTTAAAAAACTCTTTGGGATACATAACATTACCAATTTCTTGTGACCCATGTGTTATCCAAATGAAAGTGTGGGTCATGCTCCATAAAAATCAGCACAATGTTTATTCAAAATATTATGGTTATACAAAATGGAAGCTAAAATAGATAAATATCAACAAGGCATTTCATTTTTCTACAATAGTAGTTCACATACCACACAATGGTGATGGTAATTATAATAAGCGAGTACGGACAAAAGAGGAACATTCCATGAACATTTTTCACTCAAAATGATCCAATATTAATAAAATTGATCCATTCATCACACATTGACCAAAACAAATCAAATATTCCAAAAAAATATATATATATATATAAAAATATAAAAAATTCAAAGAAAATAAAATATTTAAGAAAATAAAAATATATGTAAAAAAAATCAAAAATCAAAAATTATTTAGAATTCACATGTTTACTATCTCCTTGGCATCTATGTTATTTACTTTAAGTTAGTATATGTCATATAATTATTTTTACTCATACACATGTTTCACACCTAGTTGAGTGTGATATATGCATCCACTATATAAATGATACATGCACATAAATATGTTGGACTTTTATTTTTCCCATGTGACACACTACATTCAGGGCATCTACTTCATTGATCACCTTGATATATGTTTTATTGTTTTATTATCACCTTTCCATTATCATGTTGAGATTATATACTAATGCTTACACATGTCTATGCTCATGATTAAATATTTCACAATACACTTGATATGCCATGTTACATGAAATATTTTTACTGACACATTTATGTAGGGACTAGTGTGATATTTTTATGCCATTTGATTTTACTCAATTTATTCACATTATCACTTCCTTAGTGTCTTTTCCTTGTTTGATATTGTCTTGCTTGTGAAACATTTAGATATGTTCCTTTCTTGGTGGCCCCTATGCTACTATATTTTGGTTTATTTTAATATATAGACTTTTGAATGTCATTCCTTTGAGTATGTGACATTTGAATATGCCCCTTATTTGTAGTCTCCTTATAACCCCCTTTGTGTCACATTAAGTGGTCTTGTGTGTATGATTAATTATTTATTGATGGTGTATTGTTAATTTCTAGACATTATCATGATCCATATCATGTATCCTATGGCCTATTGTGTTCACATACAATGATATTTATTTATATATATTCTTATAAATGCTACTCCTATATGTTATATTATTAGTACATAAATTATATAGTTATATTATCCTTTTGAATAAAGGTAACTATTATATTCAATTACCCTTATCTCAAAATTTATGGTATATGAGTGGGAGCATGGCATAAAGACATGAACCACACATAAATAGTTAACATAGCTGAAAACATTTGGTATAATTTACATGATTTATATGTGCACTTGGGTTAAAATACTATACACATTGCACTATTTTTAAGAGATTTGGAACATAGTTTATTAGATTTTTGTTATATATTATAAAGAGTTATAGAGAAGATGTTACATTTTTGATAGATAATTCAGCTTGAGATATATTAGAGGTGCATATGCAATGAAAGTGCATAAAAATTTAAAAATATTGTACCAAGAATCACCATTTTCACTAGAAATCAATATTTTGAGCATTTCCTATTTATAGAATTTGGCTCATTTTAGTAGTGTGGTTGATATTCAATGCCCTCAATTGCATAACACTACTATTGTTTAGGTTGAGTTGGTTATACCACTGAACTTGAATTTTATTTTACTATCACTTGAGTTGTGTGATTAAGCTTCAATGATATCATTGGTTATCAAAAATGACCCTTGCACCATATTGTAAGAATAATTACCTTGCTAAATCCATCTTAAAATATATAAGGTTTATATTTTAACATCTCTACTCCAATTCTTCATAAAGAAACATAATTACCAAGTCCAAACACCAAGGGGAAACATGGTTCCTTAAAATAATAGGTGTGTTCATTCCTTTATTTATTTTCAAGCATTTAATTTATTTAAAATATCAGATTAAATGCACTAATTTATATTGTAACATTATCATGGTTACAAGTCCTACACAAGAAAAACACTCAAAGTGGATAAAGTAAAGGCAAGATATGTTTTACACACCTAGGTACACATTCTTTCATTTAACCTACTAATTTAATCCTTATGCATTACTATATTAAAGGGGGATAAAATTAGATACTAAAATATGATTTTTATATCATTCTAGTCTTGCATAATTGACAAAAAACTATAAAGAATATACTCTTTAGTTTTAAACTTTCATGTTGCCAAAAGGCTCTCATTGATCATATCATTATGCCTAACTATTTACCTTATGGTATGAACCTATCATTTCCTAACCTAGATCTCCTACACTATAAATAAATCCTAAAACATGATATATCCTTCTCTGTCAGTTTCATATTCTCAATAACTTCTTGGCCTTCCAGATACTTTCATCGCACCTAGAGACACTTGCATTGATGCAAGTGTCTAGATTAATATAAATTTTTAATCCTCAAATGTCATATAATTTTAAAATATTTCAAACACTATGGGTTGGCCCATTTTTTTTATTTAACTCTACTATGATATATGTATAAAAGGTGTGGTATAAAAATAAATCTAACCCTAGTCATTATTCCTTTAGAAGATTTGAAGCAAACACCTATTCAATCTCACTCAATTGATTGCATAACTATGCCGTATTATTCCATATTTTGATATATGTCATAGGTACAATTATATTATAGGTCAGATGCACTCAAATGACATACCATGGGAAATATTTGTCATATTACAAGGTAGATCATTACATGTCCTTACATATAATAGATTGAACCCTTATGCACACACAAGCCAACACAAAGGGGAGAAATACATATGTCTGAGTCCAAACTTGCAATATTAGATATGTAAGTAGTGCTCTTTGACAAAGGGTTCCTTGAGGTTAGCTTGACATTGTGAGCCCACTAACACATTTTTGGCAAGGTACAGAGACCTAAGGTTAAGAGCTATAGTTTTATACACATATAGTCATATAAAACTTGTGTACATGAATAAAAGACATCATCATAAATGTGAAAAAAAACCTAGAAAGATCCAAGTCATCCCTACATAATATAATGGTTATTCCATAATATAATTTTTTTTCAAAATTCAAACATCGACATTGACATAATTATCCCAAGTGTAACATATGTCTACATACATAAATATTTATAGAATCAGATGAATAGATATTAATCTTGTTCCTATCTGTTTCTACCTTTGCATATCTCAAATCTACCTATGAGTTTGTAGATAAGTAAATTATTATATATTCATAGTGTTTATATAATAAAACTATTATTTTGAATCTACATTATATTTTTAGTATAACTCAACATTTTAATTTGAAATATTCATTTATCTATGTTTTCAATTAATTGGCCTACTCTATAATAGTTTTATTCATCCTTGTGTATAGGTTATTAAAGCCCTTAACCCTCAGCCAAGTAATATAAAAAATGGTAAAACACTAGAATGAAATAAGTTAACATAGTCATATAAAATGTCACTTGATTGCAATGAGTGTTACTCAAGACCAATCCCTATATTAACCCTAGACCTATCTTAGGGCCTCTTTTGACACATATCTAGCTTTTGTGTATTCTTTTACACATACATAGACATCTCAAAATCAGTCCCAAACCCTTCCCTATGAATCCATGCCCATAATGCCTCAGTTTCTACCATTTGGACACTTTCACCTTGCTCTAATGTTCTAATTTTATCATTAATGTCCCTTGCCTAATTTAAAACCCAACAGACATATTTTTAATTCCTAAAATACTGGGGTTAGTTTAAACCTATTTAAGTCCTAACAAAAGCACCAAAGTAATATGTATACATGAATTTAGTCCTATATCCACTAGATGTAAATCATATGAAATTAAATAACTAAGATTAGAGTAAGTTTTTTACAATCAATGTTATTAATCCCTATTATGCCCTACTTATGCATATAATTATCTACAACTATACCAAGCCTAGAATACATAAATTTCTAGTCTTAAGCCTCATTTAAAACACTCAGGTCAACACTCATACTAGAATTCACTTTAACTTGCACCAAGCACTAAGGTGGGCAAATTAAAACAAGCTTGATCCCTCCTAAGAGTATTGGTTATAGGAAACTCTCAACATAGTGGGGTGTTGAGGATGTCTAGCCTACCCAACTAACATCATACTTTTGATACTTATGCCACTCAAATACCCTAAAAACATAGAGATATAGTGTTTTATTTTAAATAATATCAAAATAGTGAAAAAATAATGAATCAAAGTTTAACCACGTAAGTACAAACATTTCAAACTTAGCCAGAGGTGCAACCAAAAGATCAGACAACTTTCTACACAAGGACATTACTACTTAAAGTAGGACATTAATACCCCAACACTAGTGTCTAAGGTATAAAAATAGTGTCCAAGAGGGTTTTTAACACATGGAACCTATTTTAAACACTCAAATATACTTTCACAATATTTTTTAGCCTCTTGATCATCCATCTCAATCATTTTCTAGTTAAATACTTATTTATGTCATTCATTGATTTTTTTTAGAAATATCATATTAGGTCAATTCTTGCATAAATCAGTCGCTATATTTATTGTGTATTTATATCCTAATTTAATGTACTTAGACCCTTTAACAACATAGGGATTACACTCCATAAAAATTTTAATGCATTTGGTGAACCCAACTTACTTCGAATACTAACCAAAACCCAAGAGCTACATGCTCTTAGGGTTTGTATCCTTTTGGTTTCTATACTCAAAATTTAATTCCAAATTCTCAGATTTAATTTATTATTTTATTTTTTAATCTTTAATATATTAAAGTTAATACAATGTTCACAATATACAACATTTTATTTTCCTACTCTCAAACTTAAGATGGTAGAATTGAATAATCGATTCAATGAGACTGATGAAAGATAATTTCAATATTTCATCTTTAAACATTCAAATATGTAAGATGATCTTATCATCATTGTCCATGAAGAGCTTTATACATATAATAATGGTAAATCTTCCAACCCACCCAATAAAAATATCATTACACCTACTTTAGGGATAACTAAAAAATTTATAACAACCTATTTTAACTCAAAAACCTTCAACAATGGAAACACCTCCAATGGCTAGTTCCCTATTTTTAGATGTATGATTCCTTATGAATGAGTAACATGATGTATAGGACAAGGTTTTACATCTATAGTAGGGTGATACTAGGTCATCTCATACCTTGTATTCTCATGTTCTTTTACATACACCTTTGGCACAACACATAATGACAACTCCTTTACCATACAGATTTTTGTCACCTAAGCTTACTTTGTATGATGGTAAGGGTGAATCAGATCACAATATACAAACTTTCCATATAGCATGTTTGTAATATTTTTTTGATGATTTTATCTTTACTAAGTTGTTGCCTTATGGTCTAAGTGATTATGAACTATATTAGTTTTATCATCTTCTTAATAAATCTATAACAACATTCAATCCATTAGTAGATATGTTTATATCACCCTTTCTAATAAATATCATCAATAAGGTTTCATATGCTCAAGTGGAACAAATTAAATAATGAATCAAAATCCCAATGAGCTAATAGCTAAATCTATCTTGCAATATAAAACTATATTAGCAAAGATGATGAGCCCCATGATAGATAGAAAACTCCAAGACTTATTCAGGTGGAGTTTGTTACCAAATTTCATAAATATATCCTATTCAATAAGTTTTCCTCACTTGCATATCTTTGTCATAAATTAAAGGAATGGGAACTCAAGCTTATCTCTATGGACAAACTAAAATACACAATTGGATCAAATTAAATTATTAAGACTTTTAATAATCCCCCATATAAGGTAAAGCCCAATGAGAATGAGAATGATTCAAAAGTTATAGTTAATATAGCTTTAGAGCCACCTCCTCACTTGGTCCTATAAACTCCTCCAAGCATAAGTTTCATGACACTTCTTCAGTCTCCAACATAGGCTATACAATAGTTTTTGGAATGTAATGTGACATCTCTCCCACCCATCAAAGATGTTGATACGAGTAGCTATCTTCTAAATAACTATGATTCTAATGCATTATATGATGATCACATGTCACCAGGTCATGCTAAAAATAGACGCATTAGTTTGTGACACAAGATACTAGATTTGATATAAGCTAATATCATTGATCTCGACATTCGTACATAGGCACCTAGACAACAAAAAATGAAGATAAATAATTGGAATGTTTTCCAAATCTATTTCCAAATCATATAGATAATGAGATAGTAGGAAATTCAAATATTCATTATACATATTAGATACATTCATCAACAACATCATATCAAACTCAAATTATGGACAAACACCCTCTAAATAATATCATTGGCTTGTATCATACTATATTATTAGGTAGACCTCTTATCACTTTTTTAGAGCATGAGATAGTTGACGATGACAAAAAATTATACTCACTCTTTGTATGAGCCTAAATTGATCATCATATTATTTAGAGTGTCATGGTTTATAATGAGTCAAGTATTAATATGTTTACTATCACACTTCTACACAATATGGGTTATTCACAACAAGACATTTTTCAAGTAGATACAGTTATTCATGGCTTCATTAGGCATGATCAGATCTCTGTTGGGGAGATAATACTACAAAATTATAGATTGGGTGCACACACATGACCACCAAATGAATATTAGTACTTAGTATTGACACATTTGACATGTTATTGCATAGGCATTGGATAAAAAAACTTTGATCAATTCCATCCATTGTACATAGATGTCAATAAGGTGGTTACATTTGAGGGCCTTCCATATGAATATATTTTATCTATCCCATTACTAATTATACATCAAAAATAGGCTCTCATCTATCTCAAATTTTTTTAGCACATATTCAATATTAGTTAATCCACAAGTATAAGTGCGGTCTATTCCTACATTAGTACTATGTATACATACTCTCCCATGAAGACCTTTATTATATAGATCCTTGTGTTAGAGACATGTTTTGGATTCTAGAGGGCCTCTCTATCCACCACAACACATATAAATATAAGTTTTACAACATAGATAACCCACTGTAATTATATATTCTCATACTAAATAAGTCCCTAAAAACCCTATAGTTCATAGGCTACTTTAGCCATCTTCATATATTCAGAGCACTATAGTTCACAGGCCAAATTAATTGACTTCTCAAATTCATAGCTTTACTTCACATGTATGTTTAGCTATAAACCACTTAGTGCATCTAATTATTAGATCCTAGATACCTCATCACAAACACACATAATCATTATCCCTCTATTCAATATAAGATGCATTGATTATGAGACTCTTAAGAGACTGATTAGATAGTATTATATGTCATCTTATCATGTTATTTGTATATAATTTCATTTTCATGATCTCTTTTTTATAACATAATACTCATAAAACATAAAAAAAATAATATGTCCAAAACATAAAAACATACAAATGTTTCTCAAAAGCACAAAATTTAGATTATTTGCATATCTATGTTTACATTATTTATATAGTATCCAGGTACTAAATATACTAGATATCTTAGTATAGTTATTTTTTTAAGACATACATGCTTCACTTGTTCTTGTCGAATGCTTGTATATTCCTATAAGACTCAGATCCATCACACAAATTTATATTTGATACTATTTACCCACTAGGGGCACACACATAGATTTAAAATTGATACAATCAACCATTTGGGATATCTTACACGCAAATTCTAGTTTCCTAGGTTACATATTTTTATACTCTATATCACAGATTTAACATTGTTTATATCTTGATATTGATCATCTTATACTACCCATATTTTTTATGGATAATATTGTAGACTTAATTTATGTACATATTTGTTCTTATATAGATTTGTACCACATGTTTATGCATACTTTAATTTATAGATTTCCTAGTTTATACTTGATTGTGGCTCTTTAATTCCATATCTATTCAAGGGAATTTGAATATGCCATTGTTCTATGGCTCTATGCCACTTCTTTTTATTGTGTGTATGATTTGGACATATGACCATGTCATTGTGTGTGCCTTCTTGATTGTGTATGCGTAAATTTGAACATGTCCTTCCATGTGGCTCTAAGATAACTTGTTTATTATTTATGTACATGGACATTTGGACATGTCCATGTATGTATTTCTTTCTTATATTTAGTGAAATGTGTTCATGTACCTTCTATTGTGGTCCCTTAGCCTACTTTGTGTGCCTCATGTGTTTGTATGTATGCTTTCATGTATTTTTCATGTCCATGACACTTGTTTCTTTCTTGTTACACTTACACCAAGTTTTTGATGCCATGAGTTCCCTCATGCATCTCCCCTTCCTCCATGGGATCCTTGATGAACAACATGCCCCATCCCCCTAGGTAGTTACTTAGATTATTACTCAGATTATGAAGTTCATACACATGTTTACATTGTTATATCTATATTGAAAATCATATGAATGTTATATCTAACACAAATCATACATTAGTAACTTATGCTCAAATTATCTTACATCTTGATGTCATGTATATACACTATATTGGTTTATTACATAGATATCATATGTTTTCAACCTGACATAAATTACACAGATTTTATTTTGAGGACAATAAATGCATAGGTACACCTCCCCTCAAAAGTGTGAGGATTCATAGGGACTTGTCATTGAGATTAACCTATCTAATTTCACTTAGAGAATAATTTTTAACTCACAAACATAGAATATAGAGTATAAAATCAATTACTCTAGTATAAAAAAGGCATTAACATTGAAATTAGGACACTATCACCCCAATGTTACTATTCATGGTACAATTCTAATGTCCAATATGCCATAAATAAGAAAAAACTAGATTTGATGAAATGGCATAATAGTTACAGTCAAAATTTTCATTGTTTTAGTCATGGGTTGTCATATTTGATTAGTTTGTGCCTATTTTTACATGGAATCATACCAAGTTTTCTTAGATTAGGGGAATTATTCTTGACATGATCATTCCCACTTTAGTTTTTGATACACAAACACAAATTACTACAACTCAATCCAAAATCCATATGTACATATATCAAAATTAGGGGCATGTGCATGACACATTATTTACACATAATCAATTTCACACTAGCTTATCTTAGATGGAATGACAAACTCCATGTCATTCTCTATGTGGTATACTTCAAACACCATTTACACTAGCTATCACACCAGATTGATACATTATTCCATCGATAATGATTGGCATTTATACATAGTTTCCAAGGTACATTCCCAAGTACTAGAGTGGCCCTTTGGTCATTTTTCATTTCATAATTTTAAAATTTCCCTATGGCCATCATACACAATTATATTTACATTGTGAAATTTTAGTTATAGATTCATCTACTACACATGGGTAGGAAATCATAAGAGGGATGTATAGGACATTAGTATTATCCAAGTTATCCATAGTATGAGATATACTAAGCAGGGGTAGGTAATTATGGAGTCAAAACTAGATTGAGTTATTGAGCAATCCACACATGGAAATTTATCAAGCCATCAATATAGTCTAAAATACTCACTAATTTTATTGCTACATACATTCACACACATTATGTCACCAAGTTTTTTTAATTGGTTCTCATACCTAATGAAGTTATTCATTCAATTACTCTCTCTTATCTCTTACTCAATTTTGTCTTTACATTTGGTATCTCTTAAGTAAGGACTAATTTATTCCATGTTTCATTTGTAGGATATGTAGTAGAGCACACTTTACACACTCAGACCCATATTCATGTGCTTCACCTCAAAGGTAAGTCTAGATATGCTTCTTTTTACCTAGTCATTTTTATTTTCTTGATTTTTAAAATAAGGGGGGGGGGGAATGTAGTCATATAAAATGTCACTTGAGTGAAATGAGTGTTACATAATACCACCCATCCATAGATTATCCCTAGACCTATCTTAATTCCTCTTTCAACACTTATCCAAATTTCATGTAGGCCTTTACACATCCATAGACATCTCAAAATTATTCCCATACCCTTCCCTAGGGATCTAGGCCCCGAATGCCTCAATTTATTCCACTTGGACACTAGTGCCCTACCTTAGTGTCTAAATTTTAGTGCTAATTTACCTTGCCTAATTTTAACCCCAAAAAATATATTTTTAATTCCTAAGACACCTAGGATAATACTAGACCTGTTTCAATCCTAGCAAAAGCACAAGATTAGAACATATACATGAGTTTTAACCCCATATCCACTAGATGGAAATTGGATGAAAATTACATAAAAAAGATTAGATCAAGTTGTGTACAATCAATGTTATTGATATATATTCTACCCTACTTTTACATATAATCATCTACAACCATCCCAAGCTTAAAATACATATATTTACAGTCTCAAGCCTCATTGAAAGCACTTAGGTCAAAACTCATACTAACATTCACTTGGACTTACACAAAACACATATGCAGGGGAACTACATCAGGCTTGATCCCTCCTCAAAGTATAAGTATGTAGGCTACTCTTGAAATAATGGGGTGTTAAGGATGTCCAACCTACCCAAAAAACATCACACTTTTGTTACTTGTGCCACTAAAATACCCTAAAAACATGGATGTCTAGGGTTTGCACCTAAATAATCTCAAAATAGTGCATAAAAATGAATCAAAGTTCATTCACATAGGTATAGACATGTCAGACTCAGCTAAAAGTGCAGCCAGAAGATCAAAAAGCTTTATACAAAAAGACATTAGTGTTGAAAGTAGGACACTAGCAAAATAATGCTATTATCTAAAGTATAATACTATTATCTAGGAGATTTTTTGACACTTAGACCCTATTTGAAACACTTATATCTACTTCCATACCAATTTTTAGTCCCCAGATCATCTATCTAAGTCATTTCCTAGCTAAGTATTTATTTGTGTCATTCATTGCTATTTTTAGAAATATTAGACTAGGTCAATTATTACACAAATAAGTGGTTGTATTTATTGCATATTTCTACCTTGATTTAGTGCAATCATACCCTTTAAAAATCTAGGGATTACACTCAAAAAATTCCTAAAAAGTTAAATCACTTAAAACACTCCAAATAGCTATGATACAATATCATAAATAAATTAGAATCTATATCCTAAGAGAATAAGACATTACAACAAAATTTAAACTAGATACTAAACAATAGTAAGAAATAAGAAGTATGGTAAAAAAAAACATTAATTTATTACAACCTCTTAAGATAAATGGTCTAATTAAGAAGGAAAGATGATTGGACAATCTAAATTTGACTTCCCATTTTCCTCAAAATGAGGCAGTGTCGCAATCCTTAACTCATTTAAGATATTTACTCAAAACCATAATCTAATCATCAATACTTCAAAAATATATGCCTATTTTTTCTATGGGTGGTGCCTAGTTTATGCAAGTGGTGTCCAATTGATATGAGTGGAACCCAGTTTATATGTGTATCTCACCTAGTTGGTATGGGCTATCAACAATTTATTTGGATCTTGTCTCCTTTATAACTATAGTCATAAAAAACATGTCAAGAATTATATTATTCATTTTCCATCATAATTAATAATACCATAAAAAATAAATCCATTAAATCACACTAATTTATAGAAAGATAAATAGTTTTAACCAAAACAATGTTCATATACATTGATCATATAATATGTGCATATAAAACCATAGTGTTTGCCAATTAAGTGTGAATGTAAAAATATGGAGGTATTTTAGGAAAGAATAATAAGTAATATTGTGGACAATTTTATGTCTCATTAGAACATGTTGAAAAATAAAAATAAAATGAATACCCCAAGGAATGAAAATTTGTAGATATAAAAGTGGTAGGGGAAAGACAATGTAATTGAAATCATATACTATTGATAAGCACATATGAGAGATATACAAAAATAAAATTTAAAATTAAGTTGTGGATAATTTTTTCAAATGAAAAATTATGGATGACTTCTTTCATATTAGGAATCCAAAATCATATGAGTACATGAAAAATTGAAGAATACTTCCTGAAAATGGAGGCAAAATTACATCTTAGTTTAAAAGGATCATTAAAAAACTTCATTTAGGTTAAATAGTTCCACTAAATGTTTCTTTTAATAATTTTAACATACATATTTCTATAACATAATTTCCTGAATATAATAACATGGTCACTTTCCTTAATGTCCCATTATTTACTCATTCTCATTTGTCTAAAATAAGTGGTTGAGATTGTGTGAAATGCCTAACTATGATTAAGGAAGAAGAGTTGGAAGAGAAAAATAAGCACACATGATATGTGTCATTATCAAGTGATAAGCTTACAAAAATAAGTAAAATTTATTGGGTTTCCATTCATTCTTATACTATTCATAATCATGCTATGCAACTTCATTTACTTGCTCTTCACAAAATGATAAAAGTCTACAATAGTGAATACCTTTGTGAACTAGTAATAAGCAGTTTGTGAACTAGAAAAAAATTAAAAAGGGGTTAATCACTAGAATGAAATAATTTATAAAAATACAAATACCTATGATAAAATATCATAAATAAATTAGAATATATATCTTAGGATAATAAGATGTTACAACAAACATTCGAATAAAAACTAGATTATAGGGTAAAAGAAGTATGGTAAAGCAAAACATTAATTTGTTATAACTACTTAAGATGGATGACCCAATTAAGGAGGAATAATTATTTGAAAATATAAAATTGACTACCCATTTTAATCAAAATGAGGAATTGTACCAATCCTTGACTTAGAGATAATTACTCAAACCCATAATTTAATCATCAATCCTTCAAAATTGTATGCATAGTTGTTGTTATGGGTGGTGTCCAACTACTATACGTCATTTCCAATTACTATGAATGGTAGGTAATTTATACATGTAGATAAAATAATCTTTATGGTAACTCATCCAATTTATATTGTCTATCAACTAATTATTTGGATCTTGTCTCCTTTATATCTAAAATAAAAAAATATATGGCAATAAGTATATTATGAATTCCCCATCATCATTAGTAATACCATAAAAAAATAAAGCCATTAAATCACACCAATTTATATAAATATAAAAAAAACTTTAATTAAATAAATGATCATATACATTTTTCATATAATATGTGCATATATAACCATAGTGTTGGCCAATTGAGTGTGAATAAAAACATAAAGGGGTATTTTAGAAAAGACTAAGAAAAAAGATGATGGAAAATTTTGGGAGTCATAAAAAACTATTGAGAATTAATATAAAAATGAATATTCAAAGGAAAAATTGTGGATGGTTGTTTTCATCTTAGGAATGCAAAATAATATTAGGATCACATGAAAAATAAAATAATACTTGATGAAAATTGAGGGATAATTACATCTCAATTTAAAAGGATCATTCAAAAAAGTCATTTAGGTAAAATATATCAAATAAATATTTATTTTCAAACTTTGAACATAGGTCTTCCTATGACATATTTTTTTGAATATAAGTCCATGGTAAATTTCATTAATGTAACATTATTTACTCATTATCATTAGTCCAAACTAAGTGGTTTGGATTGAGTGAAATTCTTAGCTATGGCTAAGGAAGAAGATTTGAGAGAGAAAATTAAGCATGCTTGATATGTTTCTTTGTCTACTGATAAGGTAAAAACAACAAATAGCATTTATTGGGTTTCTATGCATTATTATACTATTTAAAATCATGAGATACAAAATCATTTGATCGATCTTAACAAGATGATATAAAACTACAATATCAAGAACCTTTATGAACTAGTAATAAGCAATTTGAAGGAGATTAGTGGCATGGATGATTATGCAATTACATCAAAGATAAGATGTGTTAGGGTAGATGGAGAATTTGTAATGCATGTTCATAAGTTTTTTTATGTAATATTATTGGAAAATTAACCTTAGTTTGGGTCTTTCTTATATGTTTATAATCTTATCCTAAGTCTTAATAGTGAGTGAATTTATTCTATTTATAAATGCATTTTATTCATACCTTTTGAGGTATCACTCACCTCTCTAGTCCACTTGTTGTATTTAGAGTTACTTTCATGTAAATTCTATCCTCCTACATGAAACACACATCTTCCACACCTATAAGAGGATTAAGGACACATGGTGTACCTACTAGAGTTTTCAATTGTAAAACTTTTTCTCTCTCAACTCTTTATAAATAGATCTACTATCCTTTTCTTATACACTTTCTAAAAATCACAATATTGTTGTTGATATAGTCTTGTTTTTGCATCTTTGTGATGTTTTTTGGTCTAAATAAATTCTATCTCTCCCCTTTTTTTATAAATTCTTCATGCTATTGTACTTATAGTTCATTGACTACAAGGCTTCTAATAGATTGTGGAGTTTTTATCCGTATGATGATTTTCCCACTTATCAGATTCACCTCAACTTGTGATTTGTACTCACTTCAAAGTAATATTTTTCCTTTAGTTTTACTGATTTTTAATCTTTAAATTTATCTTTTCCATTTGAATTTTATTTTTTTATTTTATTATCTTTTTATAGGTTTTATGTTCCATTGTTGGTTTCTCTTTTTTCTTTCATTACTATTCGATTTTTCATAGTTCAACCTAGTAGTTTAGACATAATATTTTTTCATGTTTTGGGTTGGCATAATATTTTTATTATGATTTGAATCACTCTCTTTTTAGTGTTATGTTTTTCATGTATAAAATTATTTCAAAGTGGAACCTCACTCTGACAAGGATGCTCAATTAGTTTAGTTTGTTTTTTAAACTCTAGGAACTGAGTTTTCTCTTACCCTTTCATTGTATTTTCTTCAATGACTTCTAATATTTTTTATGTTTTATTTGGTTTCAATGATTCTTTATTGAGTGGTGATATATATATATATATATATATATATATATATATATATACATATATATATATATACATATACATATATATATATATACATATACATATATATATATATATATACATATACATATATATATATATATATATAGACTACTTTAAGCCAAAATTTGCCAAGTAGCACTTTTTCTAGATGTGGAATTTCAATCCGTGGACTTATTAGCCAACTTTGATCCATGATTTTATTTGTAATGGGGAAAAATTATTATTTTTAATTTAAATTTAAAACTCATTTAAATAAAATAAATGAATATTTTCTTTCTTATTCAAAATAAAAAGATTTTTTTAATTCTTAAGACATTACACTTGTTTTTTATTAAGGTTTGTCTAATAAATTCATGTTTTAAGTTCATTCCAAGAGGGACAAATTTCTCAACAATTAGTTTTTTATTTTTTAAGTCCATAATAAATTTTTTTCTCATCATTATTTTTAGAATTACCCTTTATTTAAGATAATTTTATTTTATCCTAAGTTTACTTTTTTATGTGTGTGAAATATTTATTTATGTGAATTATAAACTCACATAAAGTTGGATTCTATGATCTGTCACTTAACTCTTTATTCTCTTTTAGGATTTGAGAATTACTTGCATAAGTAACATCTTCCTCCACTTGGCTCACATCTCACTTAAATTTCAATGGAATAGGAAACAAGTGGAACACACAAAGGAGGCTTGTAAGGTAATCATGAGATTTCTTGTAATTATAATTCATTTCCTCTTTCTCTATTAAAGATATTTTTCTCTCTTTATTTCCTCACTAAAAACTTATAGCCCTCTCTTCTCATTATTCTCTTTCTTATATCTTGTATGTGTATAGATTTTGAGGTCAAAACACATAAGTGAGTCCCACTCGACATCCAAATCCAAAAATTAAAAATGGGGTTCATTTTAACCCCCTTCATTCTAAACAAATCCATGTGTACTTTTTACATGTGATTAGAATGAAGGTGGTTACAATGAAGGGTTTCAAACTATTATGCTATGCATGTAATTAATTTTAATAAAATAACCAATTAAAATACATATTATATGCATGTAATTAATTTCAATAAAGTAGCCAATTAAAATACATATTATGAGGAGGTTAGAATTAAAGGGGTTTTGTTTGATCCCTATTCATTCTAACCCCCTTCATTCTAACCCCATGTGACATAAAATCCTCACCCATTCAAGTGGAAAGGCACTATTGGCCTCAAATTGCCACTTTGGAGGCCACATATAAAGGTGAAAAAATAAAATAAAAACATGTGGCTATATATATATATATATATATATATATATATATATATATATATATATATAGCCACATGTTTTTATAGCCATATATATAACATTTTTTGTAATCTATTGTGTAAAATATACTTATTTATAAAATAAAGTACCATACATTTGAGGCATTGGTAAAAATATGAGACTATGGCCCATAAAGTTTTAAAGGAAAATTACACTCAATTTTTTTGTCATTGTTACAATGCTAAAAAAAATTAGTTTATTTTCACACACACACACACACACACACACACACACACACACACACATATAATAAGGAGAAATCATAAGTGATGATATTACCCAACCTGATCATTAAAAAAATAATTAAAAAATATTTTTCATCAAAATATTATAAAATAATGATCGTACACAAGTGCATGTTTCTAGGAGATCTTTCCATGAAATCTCAAGAAAATATTATGTTTTAAAAAACTTATGAGGAGGATAAATCAAGCACTCAATAAAAATTTTATACATAAAACATACACAATGTGTATTTAGGTATTCAAAAAATCCTATTACACTTTTATTTTATTTTATTTTTTAAATAATAAATGTAATATACACTTAAAATTCAACATGTAATTAGTTTACACTATTTTCACATTTTATACGGTGAAGTCACTATTGCCTATACAAATTGAGAAATGCTTATATTTTCATTTGCTGTTGTCCCCTTTATATCAAAAAATGGGACACACTATTATGTTTCAACCCTTTGGTGACAAGATTTTTTATAAGATCACATGGGTTTTTATCTGATATGTTTGATTTTTCACTTTAAAATTCATGTCTCATTTGTAGATTTCACCTTGAAGAGGTAATATTGATTTTTTATTGATGAATGTTCTTAGAATAATACCATCATGGTATTAGAGGTAGTTCTTCTAATTGAATTTTTTTTGGAAGTATGCAAAAAAAAAATTGAGAAATATTTAGAATTTTTTTTGCAAGATTTCCACCCTTGCTCTCTATTGAAATCCATTTTCCTCTAATTTTTTTAAATTTTTTTCTCTCTAACCGGTTATTGCAGGTTGTTACCAAGGAAATTTTTTCAACTTTTATCATATTAATTTTGAGAGGCCCTCAAAGTAAGTTTTTTTTTTTTTCTAAACTCATACAAGAAATAAAAAAATAGAATTAAAGTTTAATCTTTGTTATATATAAAATTTATTTATTTTTTAAAGTGTGGACATACATTTATAAGATAATTAACTCTCGAATCTAATTCAAGTTATGAAAAACATTTTAATAGTATTTTCCTTTATAATTTTGGAATTTAATTTACATAATTATGTGCATTTTTAGCCATCTTGTAGTTAAAAACTATTGTGTTTTGTGTTTTTAGGCTCTCATTTCCTCATTAACAATTTTTTTTGCACTTTTACTAAGTCTATTCCTTTTTTGGCCTCCTTATCATTTCTTTATGCCTCCTTCATTTTTAAGTAATTTTTTCTTGCATATTCACTTTCTAGTATTGGGTGAGATTTTTAGGTACAATGTCTCAATTATTTCTTAAATTTAAACTCACTTTCACCAATTACTATTTATGGAAATAACAATTGAAATATATCCTCACTTTTAAATACTTGGTGTGCATAGTATATAACATAGACCACAACCCTGTTATAAATACTACAACCACTAAAGTTTAAGGAAAATGACAAATTAAAATGATGAGGCCCTAGAATTTATTGGTATAATCATGACCCCAAAATTACATGTATATATTGATGGTCGTCTTCTTGCATCCACTACATGGTCTAAGTTTAAATTTATTTATGACATTGTGAATAAATCTTAAATAATTCAAATTTAAGTTCAAGAGTCTAATTTAAAATACAACATGACTTCAAAACTATGGGTGATTTATAAATTAAAGTTCACTTTTTGTATTATAAACTCACTGGTTTAGGTGTTAAAATTTTTTATTTGAATTTAGTTTATATTATCATAAAAAAATATTTACCTTGATTTTTTCATAGTTCATTATTAATATTCATTCATAACTAACTTTTCTTACTTTTTTTGTTTAGTTGATATTTGATTTATTTTTTACTTTAATTCATCAAGAAAAAAATCTAATTCAATTTAATAATCTTAAGACTAATAAACATATTTTTATTTCTGAACACTAATATAATAATGACAAGGAACATATTAAGTCCAATAATACACATGACAAAAAAGATAAAAAAATCTAACTCAAACCTGAGAAAAAGTTAGTGTAATTTTGTGTAACAAAAGTACTTATGATGAAGATCACTCATTTAATAAAAAATATTATATTAAAAATGGAAAGCTTAAGATCAAAGAAAATGTTAGCACTATTAATAGTAAGACTTAATCTAAGTAGAAGTCTAATACTAGAGGTTGTTTTACTTATGCTTTGCATTCTTCTCATGTTGAATGGATTATTGATTATAGTTCTACTCAAAATATGACATCTTATGTAAATTTTATTACTTATTTGGAACTAGATCCTTCCAATAATCATTTAAGTCTTGAAAATCATACTTCTTGCAATATTGAATCCATAAGAACTATTAAAATACCTAATAGTGAATTGTATGATGATTTTATTATTCTCAATTTAAAAATGAATTTGATTTCTATTCTTCAATTATGGAAACATGACTATAAATTAGAATTTTTTAATTGACACTTGTTATGTTAAATTTTTCAAACAATATTTTCATGTAGTTTCTATTATTTTTTTAGACAATGATAACTTATTCAAGTTTATTGGATTCTCTTATTCCTCCTCTAATCATGCTTTGTCTATTTATATTGATGCTAACTTATTCCAAAAAATATTAGGACATATTAATTATCAATGTATTATACTTATAAATAAACTAAATATGCTGTGAGGTTTGCCTGAACTTCCTCCTACTAATTCTATTTGTATTGGTTATATAGATGGTAAAATTCATAGAGAATATTTTCTCGAGAATAAATCTTGGATTGATAATGAAAGACTTTATTTAGTTTACGATGATCTCTTAGGCCCTATGCAAACTCCCATTAATGGTGTAAATTATGATTGGACTAGACAAGTTTGAATTTACTTATTGAAAATTAAAGATCAAGTTTTAGACATTTTTATTGAGTTTCGTGCCATTGTTGAAAAATAATATCACTATTATTTACACATATTATGAACTGACAATGAAATTTAATATGTTAATAATGATTTTCTTGCATACTATAAGCAACGTGGTATTAAACACGATTTTTTTTTTTACACACTTGATCAAAATGGTGTTTTTGAATGTAAACATAGGACTATTGTTGAAATGGTTAGGTGTATGTTACATGATAACAATAGACATTATAAATATTGGGTTTAAGCTATGTATTGTGCTATCTATCTAATCAATAATATTCTTACTAAATTTGTTTCAAATATTATCTCTAAAGAAGCTTAAATTGGTCTAAAACTTAATTTAAAGCATTTATGTATTTTTTGTTGTGATGCATTTATTCATATTCCCATTAAAATATGAAATAAGTTAGATTCTAAAGAAAACACTTTTAACTTTGTTGGTTATGATAAATCATATAAAGCTTATAGGGTGTATGATCCTCAAACTATCAAAATGAAGATTAAAATGGATGTTACAATTGCTGAAAATGGTGTATTTGATTGTGCTTTCAATTCAGTTTGTTTTGATATAATTTATGATTAATTTTTTTTAAAATCAAGTGATGATTATAATGATGTGGTTCATAATGCCATTGTTCTTAAAGTTCCTTCTCCTTCTTCTATAATTCTTACCCCACCTAAAGCTATGCCTAAGTGGGACAAGACTAACATAGAACCTTCTAGAATTGATGGTGATCTTAAATATATTCATATAACCAGTAATTATTTTTTTAATTATACTTTGATGTCTAAACTTATGAACAATAATGATCCTACAACACTAAAACAAGCTCAAGGTCACCCTCATTGGTAAAAAGTAATGCATTATGAAAAGAACTCTTTGATTTCTAATAACACTTAGGACTTGGTCTTTCTCCCTAAAGGGCATCATTTAATAAGTTATAAATGGTTGTTTAAAACTAAGCTCAATTATGATAATTATATTAAAAAATATAAATCTAGATTAGTTGTTGAAGGTTTTTCTCAAATTGAAGGAATTGACTATAATGAATCTTTTTCAGTTGTTTCTCAGATGCCAATAACTAAATTTATTTTAGCTTTAAATGCTCACATGCATTGAACGATTTATCAAATTGGAGTTTATGAGTGATTTATTAAATAGTGATTTGAATTAATAAATCTAAATGTATCAACTCTCTAGTTTTATTAAAAAAGATAATGAAAATCTTGTTTACAAGTTAAATAGAGATATTTATTGTTTGAAACAATTTTCTAGAGAATAGTACTCTAAAATCTATTATTTTTTCATAGCTCAAGTTTTTACTCATAGAACTCTAATGATCCTAATATTTTTGTCAAAAGCACTCCAAATGGAATAGTTACAATTGCTTTTTATATTAATGACTTAATCATAAATGATAGTAATCATTCAATAGTTTTTTACATCAAAAATTCTTTTAAGAATACTTTTGAAATGCCTTATTTGGATCTCTTACAGTATTAATTGAGAATTCAAGTTTGACAAGAAAAAGATAACATTTTTATTTATCAATCTAAATATGATTATAATTATTATCTAAATTTAATATCTTAGATTGTAAATATGTTGCTACAAATTGCGAACTTGGTATAAAATTGCTTATTGACATGGAAATTGATACTATTAATCTAACTCTATATAGACAATTAGTTGGCTATTTGAATTATCTTATTTATAATGATACTAATATTATTTTTTTATTGGATTAGTTTCTCATTCTATGTCTAAAATTTAAGTGACTAATTTTAAAACTGTTAAAATATTTTTTCATTATATTAAAAGTACTTTAATTTTTTACATCAAGTATACCTCAGGTAATAATTTTTCTTTCATAGGTTATTTAGATTTTGAACAAGTTGATGATCCTAATGATCAAATATCCATAATTGATTACTCTTTTTATTTGGGTTTTGATACAATTTCATGTAATAGTAAAAAACAAACTAGTGTATTATTATGTTTCATGGAAGTTGAGCATAAAACTCACAATCATGTTGCCAAGGAAGCTATTTGGCTTAAAATACTTCTTGTAGATTCAAGCCACACCCAATCCTCAACTACTCTAATTTTTTGTGATAATCAAAGTACCATTATCTTTTTAAAAAAATTGAGTTTTACATGAAAGGTCCAAGTACATTGAGATTCAAAATTAATTTTAGTGTGAACTTCTTGGAACAATCAAATTACTATCTCTTTCTATCCTACGCAAGAATAAATAATTGATATTTTCACTAAGCCATTATGTTAAAAAAAATTGTACCCTTTTGTAATATGTTATGATTGATAGAAATTCTCATCAAGAAAGAGAGTTAGTGATGTTTCCTCCATTTTTATTTGTTGGTAGAACCCTAAATAGTGTTTAATGGGGAGTGTTATAATTACCCTTTATTTAAGATAATTTATTTTATCATAAGTACATTTTTTATGTGTAAATTTTTTATTTATGTGAATTATAAATTCACATAAATTTAGATTATATGAGGTGTCATTCACCTTATTTTTATCCTTTAGGATTTGATAGTTAAAAATATAAGTAACTTCTTTCCCCACTTGGCACACACCTCCCTTTACTTTATAAGAGACTAAGACACAAGTGACAAAAACAAAAGAGGTTTATAATGTAATCATGGGATTTTTTGTAACTCCCATTTTTTTCCTCTGGCTATATTAAAGAGCCTTTCCTCTCCTCATTTCCTCACTAGAAATTAGTAGCTCTCTTTTTTCTTCTCGTTGTGCTATTAATTTTAATTTGTATTTGTAAAGATTTTGGTGACAAGCCTTCTTATATGAACATGTAAGTTTTTATCTAATATATTTAGTTTCCCACTTTAAAATTATTGTCTCATTTATGATTTTCACCTTGAAGATGTATTATTGTTTCTTTGTTTATTTATTTTTATATTTTTATTTGTCACTGATAAATATTTCTGGGATAATCATTTTAGTTTTACTATTTTTAGTGTACATAAATTTATTTTAAGATATGAATCTTTTTTTTATAGATATTCACTTTTGACTAGACCTATGAACTATTCTAGAATACATTCGATGGCTTAGATCCCTAAGTGAT
>JARHVA010008102.1:70000-100000 GCA_037957365.1 Torreya grandis
AAATCTAATTATTGTATTTAAAATGTATCATATGTATGGTTTTCACCCAAAAAAAACAATGTGCTTTTACTATGTTTTTACTTTCTTGACATCAAAACCAATGTAAACAACTTGAGACCAAGATTTTTCAACATTTAATTAACATTAAAAGTAGAAACAAAGACTAAGTAAATTTCATAAGGTTGAGATAAGTCTATTTCCATTGAATATTTTTCATTCTTTCTCATTTCAAGATAGTTTAGAATGTAGAATATTCCCACAATAGAATGTAGAAAATAAATCAAAATTAGAAAATTTAAATCAAATTGTGCAGACAAAAACCAATTCAAAACGTTCAATATCAATAGTGACTTTGCTTTGTGTTTATGAATCATCTAATTGCATTAAAAATATTTCACTTATTACCTAATATTATTGAAACACTGATGTTTGTGGCATAATGCATATAAAAAACTAGGGAAAATAATTAAATATTACATTTTACCATTCTCTCCATCACCTATTTATGACTAACACTAAACATAAATCCTAAAAGTGAACAATAATATGAGTGTAGTATATAAGGTTATCATTCTAATACATAAAAAAATATCACTAATAGAGTGTTATATATAGTTTTAATACTTTTCACATAATACATAAGTACCAAATACCATTTTGATCTCACATGACTTAAAATCTCATTTGCATAGCAATGGCTATATAAATAATGAGATTACTCCACATGTCAATGCATTTATAGGAAGGGTGAGAAATAAATATAATTTTATTATATTATTCAAGTAGTTTATAGAATATGGAACTATTTTGAATCAATAAGGAGCCATTCCATCTTCCTATGCCAAAAATATACAATCAAACAAATATATTTTTGGCACAACCCTTATCGAGTTTTGATTCATTGTTAGAATGGTTATGGTAAGTGTAGAACACACTTATTCAATGAATTTTGATGAAACATCTATGAAAAGGATGAAAACCCCACCAAACATGAATAATTAAAGGAGATACTATCTTGGAAACATAATAAGTCAAAAATAATTCCTTGACAAGGGCCTGAAATTAGGTGTAGATGTTTTTCATCATAAATAGTGGTGCAACACTCCTTGGTAAGTATTTAGAAAAATTAAGGAATTATAAGATTATTACTCAAAATTAGATTTCATACATTTCTAATTGAAACTATTCAATCTTGACTTTATAATTGGTGATGTCATGAGCTTGAATTCTATATTCCATTAAATATAACATTGTGTTGTTGTTTATAATATACAAATTGATTTGTATATGATTATCTTTCTAAATTGGTTGAAAATATGGCCAAAAGAGAAAAATCATTTGAAATAAAAATAAGTCCCATGAGAGAAATAATTTTATATGCTAATGAAAATAGAAATTCTTCCTATAATGTAGGAAATGGTAGAGGCAAAGAGAAAGACAAAGGGAAAGACAATTTTTTTAATAAAAATTATAGTTAACATCATGAAAATGAAATTAGTAAAAGAAAATCTTGTTTTTAAAACACATTAAAACTAAAGGGAGTTATGATATACATGAATGCAATACATCATTGGACTAAATTAAATCCCATAGAGAATAAAAAGTAGAAAAAAATGAAAAATAAAAATATAAAACATTAGTAAACTCAAATGTATTGTCAATGTGTGCATTTAATCTCTAATGATGTAAATAATGATTTAGAGAGTACAGTCTAGGTTAAATTATTAGTTATAAATATTTGTTCCATTCAACATATGACTTTCCATAGGATTTTATTTGAGGATTTTTAAAATAAAATTATAGTCCATTATATTTGGAATGTAAAACAAACATGTGATCTAAATTCAAAGGTTAGATTTTCATAAATTCTTTAGGAATTATAAAATTCATTCTATGAAATATAGCATACCTTCCTTAATTGAGTATCAACTTGTCTTATATTATGATAATTTGATATCAAGTTCACTCCATTATGATATATGATTGAGAGGTTAAAATCACAAGGAGATGTGATAACAAAAATTTTCTTATTGGAGATGAGGAAGGATAATTTATAAAATGTAGATGTAAAAACTTAGTACCAAGAAAATTTAGTCATCTTGATTTATAAGGAATGCCATCAAGTCTTCTTTAGCATTCACAATTTTGACACAAACACACTATGGTAATATTTTAAAAATGAATTAAAATGTTTTATTATTCCCGTAGATAGTACCCAAGAAAATTGAAATGTTTGAAGCCTGCACATCAGCGAAACATGATAGTTAACTTTTTCAAAAGATAATATGGAAAGACAAAAGCAATTTAGAGTTTGTTCACTCTTATTTATGTCCTGTACCAATTTTTTTGGTCAGGGTCACAAGTATTTCATGTTGTTATTTGATCACTACACTGTAATGATTTGGATATATATTTTGAATAAAAATTTATAAATGTTCAAAACATTTCAAACTATGGTTAAAAATGAAGTCCAATCCTACATTAAGACACTCATGATTGATAATGGTGGTGAATTCAAATAAAAGGTGTTTCAAACATATCAAACTAAAAAGGAATGAAGTATCTTTTTAAATTGCCTTACACTTTGTAACATAATATAGTAGTTGAGTGGATGAAAATAAATATTATGAATATGGTTCAGGAAATGTTGTACTTCAAATGAGAATTCTTGGTAGAATTATCTAAAATAATAGTATACCTCCAGAACACATCACAATAAAATACTATAAAAGTGAATATTTCATATGAATTTTGGTTTGGTCGTATTTGTTAAGTTTGACATAATCATATTTTTAGATCCACATGCTATGCATTGACTCCCAAAAAATTTCAAAGCCAAATTTAGTGTTTTCACGGAGGTTGTTATTGAGTTTTAAAATATTGAAGGGGGAACCTAGACCTATGAAATAATTGAATATCTATTTAATCCTGAATATAACACTCCCCATGTATAATAATGTGAAGATTCAATAGAGAATGGTTTAATGCTATAAAATGAAGGAGATTCAAATAAATAAAATGAGAAAATAATGATTCTAAAATATGCATAAAAAATGATACCAAAATTAGTGAAACATACATTGAAAGATGTCATACTTGATGAGGCTATACAAAAAGGCACTCGAAGTGCACACATAGTCTCACAAAAATCAGACAATTTCCAAGATGAAATTAAAGATAAGATATAAAATTTTACTTTTGAAGACCCTCCAAAATAATAATTAAACATCTCTTTTGACTTTTAAACCACTTTCCTAAAATAAGTTAAAATTTTTGATGCATAGAGAACAAAAATGAAGATTGAGTATGGTGTGTTGGTAAAAAATAGAACTTGAAAATTGGTTGATCCTTCAATTAACTATAAACATGTTTCCTATAAAGTGGGTCTTCTTAAATAAATTAAAAATCACATGGCTCACTTTACAACCATACAAAAGGGATTGCCATAAATGAAAATTTTAATAATAATTAATGAAATATAATGAAAGAATTGTAAAATAATAAATATATACTACCATTTGAGTCATGTTGAATGTCGTTTCTCACTACATATGGAAATTTTACCAAATGGATGTCAAAATTACATTCTTAATGATGGTTTCAAATAGGTAGTATAAACAACTCAACCCAGAGGTTTGATAGTAAATGATCAAGATCAAAAAGTGTGAAAGGTTAAAAAATCAATATATGGTTTGAAAAAATCCCCAAGATCACAGTATGACAAACTCATTGAGAACCTCCTAAACATAACCTCAAATGATTTGGTTTTTAATGTGGAACTATTTATTTCATAAGAGTTGACAAAAAGAAATTGATTTCTAATGGTGTATGTGGATGATCTGATTATCATAGGAAATAATGAGAGATGTACTATAAAATTCAAATTATAATTGATGAAAGGATTTTAAATGATATATATCATTTACATTAGTTAATATTATTATATTTTTCTAATTTAAAAATCAAATTATATCATCATATTTCAATAAAATTACATTGGTGAAATTTTGACAAAAATTAGATAGACATATTATAGGCCTCTTAGTACACCCATGGAACAAAACTCAAATTGATATTATAAGATATTAAAAATGTAGTAGATTATACTAAATATATACAGCTCATTTTATTTATTAACTATGTGACTGTAAATAGACCAAATATTTCTTTCTATTCATATACTAAACCAAATAATCTCATTGGGTATTGGTGAAAAGTGTCCTTCAATATATTCAAGAAACATATAATTTTTGTCTCAAATAATTTAGGATAGGAGACTTTAAAATGGTTTGATATTCATTTTATATCTATGGTTGTGATTTTCAAGATGAAAAATCTACTTTAGGCTTTCTAATGAATTTAGGAATAATTGTTATCAATTGGAAGTTAAAGAAGCAATAAATGCCAAAATTTTATTAAGAAAAAACTATAATACATGGTAGTTTCAGATGTAAACATAAAAAATTTGTTTCTCACAATGGTTCTTTTAGTTTTATAAGAACACCATATTTCATAAAAACCTCTCATGGTTGACAACACATGTGCAATTCAAATGGAAAGAAACCTATCTTTCATGACCAAATTAAATACATCAACACATAAATCATATATTTCATAATTATGTGAAAGATGGTATTGTAAAATTGCTACATTATCCTATTACAAATCCATAGATAATAATGTTTATAAAAGTGTTTGGAATATATATTTTTTTAAGTTCATAAGCATGAAACCCTATAGATTAATGGGGTATAATGTATTACTATAAATAGTATTGTTAATCCTATGAGTAATTTTAGGATTTTTTTTCTATTAGTGGTAGATAGATAGTTTTCATAGGAAGCTAAAGAGTCTTCTTGAAATAGATAATGAATAATCACATATTTAACTATAAATACTATAATATCTGATTTATTGATTAATATAATAAATTTAATTTGCATTAAATATCATTATTAGTTTTATAATAAACTACTTTTATTGTGTAATATATGTAAATATTAAATACTTATTTTTATAATTAATATTTTAATTTATATACACAAAGTTATACAGTCATCTATATATAATGAAAATATAAATATATGTATAAAATAAATATATTATTATTTTTTGATGCACTTGCTTGGAACTTATATGATAGGTCTAACCAAGAAAATGGGCTCTACAATGATGAAGGACATGGTGAAGGAGATAACGAAGGACATGATAGAAAGAAACAAAAAAAAATTAGGATAGAGAAAGGTCGAAGGTAATGGGGAAGAAAGTCAGAATTTAAGTCATGAATCGGAGAGGGTAAAAGGGAGATATTTTGGGTTTGTAGGTTTGATGAATTATCATTGGAAGCTCCAACACAAGGAATCTCAATGGAGAAAGGTAAAAATTATATCCAATTTATCTCCAAGGTGACTCCAAGTAAGTCATCTTGGTGTGATAGATTGATTGGTTCAATAGACAGGAAGGAGATAAATCTGTTGGAACATCTAAAAACCATCAAAGATTGGAAAAACATACATGTTGAAATCACTCCATCCCACATTAACTGTGAGTCATCAAGGATTAATCAATTCATAGCGGGAAATTTTATGGGAGCTAGACCTAACATAGATAATTTCATAACTTGGGGAAATGATAAATGGTACATGAAAGGTTATATGGAAATACTCACAATAGTGAATGGTTTCTTCATGATCATATTCAACAACCCATAAGATAGTGCTAATAGTTTGGCTAGAGGATCATGGTTCTTCAGAGAGTCAGGGATTTTTCTCAAGAAATGGGAACCAAGTTTTGAACTTGAAAAAGAAAATATAAACCAAATGCCCATATAGGTTAGACTTCTGAGTCTCCCAATCATGTTTTGGGAGGAAGATCTATTTGTTAGTATATAAAAATCATTTTAATATCTTATAGCCTTAGATTCAATTACCAAGGCACGAACTAGACTTGTTCATGCCATATTTTGTGTGAACACCTTTGTCAACCTAGAGCTACCAAACTCCATAGTGTTACATACACCTTTTGGAGTTAGAAAACAAAATATTGAATTTGAAATATCTAAATTTATGTGTGAAAAATTCCATTAATTGGGACATTTAGCTAAAGTATGCTATTCAGTCTAAATATAGTATCATGGCAAAGAAAGGGTAGAGTTTAATTTAAAAAGATGGAGCTTGAGATCACTCTTTCAAATTCAAATATAATTGGGCCTAGTATTCAGTAGACTGAAGGAGAAAAAATTAACTCGTAAGGGATGAAAAATGATGAACTATAAATAAAACATCATTCAGAAAGTTGAATACATCTCAGTTAGGTAAAGGAGAAAATCAAAACTCTTGTGAACATCTAATCCCAATAGAGACAAAAAATCAAGAAGTCAGACAAGAGGGTGAATTGAAAAAGATGAAGTCATTCATAAAATAAACATGGTGGAAAATTAGGAGAATAATGTCGCTAGTGTACATACCCAAAATAAATTTTAGACCTTTGATCAAGACATAAATCTAAAAGATTGGAATGAGCAAGATTTAGATCTAGAGGAAAGCACATAAAATAAAGTTAATACTTTGGAAACAAGGAGTGATGAAAATATTGACTACAAGTTTATAAATAATACCCAAAAAAGTATCACAAAGATGAAGGTGGCATCTTCAATGGTCATCAAAAAGGAGCACAAAAGGCTCAAATATAAAAACCTCACCTAAAGTGTGTAAACCATCCAAAAAGAACCTCCTTTTTAAATTAATATACTTCATATCAATATTGGTTTTAATGATGATCCTATCCTAGAACGTAATAGGGATGCATAATGTAGGTAAGCATAAGGTCTTTAGATATATTTAAAAAATAATAAGGTAGCAATGTTGGCCATACAAGAATCTAAGATAAAATAAAGTTATTTTTTCAAGATAAAAAGTTTTACTAGAATGAATTAGAAGTTATTTACATAAGTGATTCAAGATCCTCTAAAGGACTAATTACATTTTGGGATCCCAAATATCTCATAGGATAACCCATTCTCAAGTCACAACATCATGTGGCTATTCTATCTATAGATATTATAGAGAACAAATAATGGAATTTCTCAAATGTGTATGCTATAAACACAAAGACAACTTGAAAAAAGTTGTGGGAGGATATTAGATCTTTTAAAATAAATTGCACTCATATTCCCTAGATTTTGGTTGGGAATTTAAACTTTCCCCTATACCTAGGAGACAAAAAAGGAGGTAATTCATTTTGTATAGATAGTATGGATGATTTCTCTTCTTTGATAGATGACATTGGTTTAATGGATCTAGATCTTAGAGGGGCAAATTTTACTTGGTCTAATTAGAGACTCAAATAAAATCTTATATAGTGAAAGCTTGATAGAGTTTTCACTTAGATTGGATTTAACTCAAAGATCTTGTTCTCAAATCATTACTAAAAATTAGTTTGGATCATTCCCATTTAGAATCAAATATAGATGATCAACATGCCAAGGAATCTAGATACCCATTCTGCATGAAGCATATATGGTTCACACACCCAGAAATATAGGATAGGACGACAAAATGGTGGAAAAAGAGTGATATAGGTTTGGCCATGTTCAATATTGAACTTTTTTTTAAGAAGGTTAAACTTAAGTTTAAATAGTGGAACAAATAGGTTTTTGGAAACATCCATATGTAAGAAAAGGCAATCAAAGCATATCTTATCAAGATAGAGGGAAAATTTGAGGAAAAGGGGTATGATCTAGATACTAAGAATAAAGAAAAGCAACTTTTATGTGATTATCATACTATAAAAGCTAGAGAATAATATCTATAGAGGTATAAATTTAGGAATATATGGTTAAAAGAGGGAGACATGAATACTAGGCTTTTTCATATGTCTAAGCTCAAGCATAGGAAACATAATGCCATAAGGGAGATCACTAATAGTGAAGGATAGTTGTCCTCCAATGAGGAAGAGATTAAATAGCCAAGTGTGCTTATATATAATAACATGAATAAAAATGACGTCAACAAAAACATTAGGTTTGAACAAGAATTCCTACATGTGATCCTAGAGTTGATCAGTGAGGAAGATAATGATATGCTAACTACTAGAACCACTAATGAGGACCTAAAATTTGTCATCTCTAGGACGAATTTGAATAAGGCCCTTAGACCCAATGGGATTTAAATTTCCTTTTTAAATACATTTTAGGATATGTTTGGATAAGATGTTGTTGCATCTATGAATGAATTTTTAGATTCAAGATAGCTTATCAAGGATTTTAATCATACTTTTCTTATGTTATTTCATAAGAAAGAAGGAGCAGTGAATTTTAAAGACTACTAGCCCATTAGTCTTTGTAAATATTTATACAAAGTCATTACCAAAATAATTTCCCTAAGGATGCAACTAAGCATGGAAAAAATTATTCAATCCTATCAAGGAGGTTTCATTCGAGGAAGACAAATCCAAGACACAGTTATTGTGGTTCATGAAACCATACATTCTATGGGAAAAAGAAAAAAGTAAGATGTGATTCTAAAATTATATATGGCCAAGGTGTATGATAGATTAGACTAGAGCTTTCTAGATAGAGTGATAGATCAATTTGGTTTCAATGATAAGTTCATAAAGATCATTAGAGCATGCATTACCATTTTCATGTTTTCTATGTTGATTAATAGAGTGGTGCAAAGATTTTTTAGAAGTGCTAAAGGATTCTGGAAGGGATATCCTTTGTCTCAATTTATTTTCATCATCATGGTGGAATATT
Source organism: Torreya grandis (assembly GCA_037957365.1). Taxonomy (NCBI): domain Eukaryota; kingdom Viridiplantae; phylum Streptophyta; class Pinopsida; order Cupressales; family Taxaceae; genus Torreya; species Torreya grandis. The sequence goes on from JARHVA010008102.1 coordinate 78,756, forward strand.
TAAGTAGATATATTTCCAAGACTTTGGTAAAAGATCAATTAAGAGACTTCAAACCAATTAGACATGTTTAGCCTATGATGCATCAACAATTCGCTAATGACACTATCTTACTTATTGAAGCTTCTATGTAGGAAGATAGAACAATAAAAAAATATTTTTACTATATATGAAAAGGTTTCCAATTAAAAGACTAATTTTGATAATAGCTCAATTTTTTTTCAACACTCTGAAAAACTAGACAAGCCAAGATAATAGCATTGTTGGGTTACCAAATTAAATAACTTCCTTCCACTTACCTAGGAATACCGATCATTAGTAATCAACTCTAGATATCAAATTTTAATCCATTGATATAAATATCTAAAAAGAGGCTTGGTAGATGAAAAGGTAAACTCTTATCTTAGGCTGTAAAGGTAGTGTTGATTAAGAGTGTCCTATAAAGTTTCCTATTTTATATTATATCCTTGTTTAATCTTCCCAAGGGAGTGGAAGATAAATTTATCAAGATTAAAATTAATTTTATTTGGTTTAGGACTAAGGAATAAATCAAATTTCATTTTATTGCATGGAATAAAGTTTGTAATAAAAAATCTTATAGCAGTTTGGGCATTAGAAATCTTCAACTAATAAAAAAACACTAATTTCCAAATTTGTTAGGAGATTTATAACTAAAAATTTAGTATGGGGAAAGTTTCTCTCCCTCAAATACCTCTAAATAAGGGACCCAATCATCATGCTGACATAGGATTATTTTGTGAGAGGCTCACGTATTTAGAATTTCTTAACTATCAACAAATAGTTAATTATTGAAGGGTCCAAATGGTAATTAGGTGATGGTAGGAAAATAGATTTTTGGAAGGATAACTAGAGCACGAAGTTGATAACCATTCATAAGGACATTGGATTACATCTTGAGGAAAATTTGAGGTAAAAATATGGAGATAACATTGTTGAATATTAGAAAATAAGAGAGGGAACTAGACATTGGAAAGAGCTCAGTTTGGATGTCATAAAGTGGAATAATAATCTAAAGCTAGCTGAGTTGAATAATGTTTTATGCATTATCCATATCCCAAGGATAGATAAAGAAGATAAGTTGTTTTGGAAGGATTCATTTGATAGTCAATATAAAGTTAAATAAATCAATGACCTTATCTCTTAGGAACAAGAAGATGAGGTTAAATGGAAAGGCGTGCAGGATAAATTTCTTACTCCAAAAATTAGCTTCTTCTTATGGGTTTCCATTAAAAACAAAATTTTGACTATAGATAATTTAAGGAAAAGAGGATGCATTATTACTAATAGATGTGTGTTGTGTGAAAAGGAAAATGAAATTGTGTTTCACTCATTAGTAAATTAATCTCTCATGTAGAAAATTTGGAGTTTCTTCATGGAAAAATTCAAAATTTCATGGGTGGAACCTAGTTTATTAATGGTAGTTTGGATTTCTTGGAACTATCCTTTCAAAAACTCTCATCTCAAACAACTATGGAATTTGGGGAGCAAGAAATAATAAAAAATTTAGGGATAATAAGTCCAATAACAAGGATATATCCCAAAGAATTTTTATGTATATCAAATAAATCTATAGGTCAATTCAAATTAAGAAAGCCAAAAAATTTCTCTTCTATGAACAAATTCCAGCTCAAAATTGGTAAATAGACACTTCAAACTTAGGGAAACTAGACCCTAAAGATGAAATAAGAAAATAACAAATTGTAAACCTACACCTGAGGGATAGATGAAGCTAAAATTTTATGGATATTCAAAGGGAAATCTAGGGGAAATGGGGGGAGGTGGTATCATAATATATTTTAAAGGAATGATGCTCGCCAATTTTGTAGGAGTTATGGGTATAAAAATGTACCATTGGGATGAAGTTTTAGCTTCACTATGGGGGATCAGATTGGAAAATCAAATGAATGATCAAAATATGTTGGTGGAGGGTGAATCCTTGAACATTTTAAATTTCTTAAATGGTAAAAATACCATAAGCTAGTCTATCGAACATGTCATTGATGAAGCTAGAGTCAGTTTTTACTCCTTACAATAACATTATATCCAACATATTTATAGAGAGGGAATGGGATTGTTGATTGGTTTGAAAACAAGGAGTTAACAATGTGGGTTTCAAAAGTTTTTTGGCCATGAAGACCTTTCTAGGGATTTTATTTTAAAAGTTACTAATGAAGGCAATAACCATGCTAATTGTTGTCCCCTAAAAATATCAGTCATTTTTTGGACAACATTTGAACTATTCTGAACTATTTTGGCCCCACAGGCCAAAATTATCTCTTTCCTTCCCAAAAATTGTTCTATGGATTCAAATTCTCCATTTTTCAAGTTTTTTAGAAATCTACAGACTCTACAGGCTTGAATCTAAGGACTCTGCAGGTTTAAATCTATGAACTATATAGATATGTTTCTATGAACTCAACATGCTTGAAATCAGTAGGTTCAACAGGTTCAAAGGCTTCTATAGGTGATTTCAATCAAAAGGAAAAGTTTCAAATAGTTAGTCATTTTCAAGATTGTTTCAATGCCTTGGTTCAACCAAAAGAGTTCATCGGCAAGCTTCTATGCAGTGTTTGAACCATTGAACCATTGAACCATTGAATGGTTGAACCTTTAACCATTTTGGTTCAATAGGTTCAATGGGTTCAAATTTTCAATGCCATCAACAAGAGTTAAGTGCAATTTTCAAGGTTCAAAGTTTTAATGGGTTCAAGGTTCAACATCTTCGGCAAAGGTTCAAAGGTTCAACACAATTGGTTCAAGATGTCAATTAAATGAGTGGAACAAAAGATTGAACCATTGAACCATTAAACCAAAGTTGGTTCAATCAGTCAGTTCAAATGGCTAAGGAAAAGAAAAAGCCCAAGAGCGGATACTGCCACATGTCCCTATCTATTTCATAACAAAATGTACCACGTGTTCATTGCAAGTTCAACTATCAGCCAAAAAGATAGCCCAATATCTCAGAAAAGGGATAAAACATAGCCAAAAAAGTAGGAACGATGAAAAAGGACCAGAAATACTCACACATGGGATATGTTTCTAGAAGGTGAAGTAGTCCATCAGTTGGACATTGGTGAACATGAACATTCAGTAGTGTGACCCATTTCTCTGCATTGAGAAAAGCAAATGGGCAACTATGCTTGATTCTAGCATATCTTCTTGACAGAATTTAAATTGTGTTGAATGCAACATGATGTGTTACTGCTCCCAAGTCTTTCTTAGAAAGCTGTATATTGGAATCTCTCTTATTGTTTTAAAGGAGATCTTTTTGTTATCAAAAACTAATTTTTGCCCAAATTGAAAGGCAATACTGAGACTTTGAGCTCAGATTGTTGATCATATTTTGTTATTGGAATAAGAAAGAAAGTGACTTTTTAGACTTTGTGTTATAATAAATTAGTTGTTGGGGAAATTGTTCTTATGTCTATTTCCTTAAAATGATTTCTGTCCCTTTAATTAAATAAGTAGAATTAGTGAAAGTAGTTAGGAAGATGTCCTGAAGTCAATTGTAGAGAGACTTTGTGCCCACACAATTTCCTTTAGTGTGTTTGTCTTTTCTATTCCTATGTAAAGGATCTTAGGACAACTTTGTGCCCTCATTATCCTTCATATCTCACTCTTTGGAAATTGAGGTGGAGACTTTGTGCTACATTTCATCCTGTTGTGTTACTATGTCCATGGTTACCTGTTGCAATTACTACTAGGAAGATTCTTGTTGTTTGATAAATAGTACTTCTGAAAGAAGAAGAGTGCTTTCTGTCATTACTCCTAAGATTTCTCCCTTGATCCTTGAACATCATCTCTGAAAAAGTGAGATGGATGGTGTTGTCCTACTGATTTTTCTTTAGATTTTTTTATTAGAGAGGGAAGATCCCTCTCCATCTGTACTGCAACCTATCAATTCTTCTAATCTATTATCTGAGTCAAACCCTAGATCACATTTAGGGACTTCATCAAGCACCTCATGAACTTCTTCTATGGATAAAAAGTAATTACCCATGCCTAAAGACTCAAACATAATTTGAGCTTTAGGTGCTGATGTTTGAGTGGCCACATATTTTGCTTCCTTTTTAGGAAGCAACATCTACATGGTGCCTTTGACAAGGATCTTTGCTTTAGATAGGTCCATGCTCAATTCTCCACCATCATCCTTATATAAATTTCACCCTAGAAGAATACCATATGATGCTGGGATGTCAGCCACTAAGACTGTTATCTTGATTATTTTGTTTAGGAATGCTGCAAATGCAAATTGGGCATCTTTAATTTGTCCCAGTAAGGGTACTTATTTATTCTCCATGGAGAAACATCTAAAGTTTTTGGTTAGGGTGAATCTAAGAGATTCTACCACTTTGGTAGGCATGACATTATCAGATGCACCTGAGTCTATGATGCAATTGCTTAGTTTGTGACCATTTATCAATAGGGAAACATAGAAAGGCTCTATTTTCCTAGAGGCAATTGGAGGAGTAATGACAAGATTGTTTGGAATGGGAATGTTCCTTGGGGGATCATGAGTTAATTTTTTAATCTCTTATCCTACAGGGATGTCTTTATTCTTCACACACTTCACGAACTTGTCCAACTGCTTAGGATTGGCTTGTAAGAATTCAAATTTAGACATTTGAATCTTGGTCTTCTTGGCATGATCGATTATGTCAAATGACTGAAATGGACTAAGAAGAGGGGAAGGCAATTCATCTTTCTAGTTTTTAGGAGGGGGAGGATTGGTCTATGGAATTGAAGTTGAAGATGGAGGAATGCTTGATGTACCTACATTTTTATTACTCACTGGGTCTTTTGGCTGGAAAGGTAGAGAATTTCCTCATTTAGCAATTGAAATTACAGGCTGAGAACTTTCCAATATTTTTACTTTATTAGCTGATTGGGTTGACTGGTTCTGGGACCAGGTGAATACAACATATGATCCATCAACTGCTTCTCCTTTACCTCTAGATTCATCCTGATAATTCAAGAAACCAATGTTGGAGTCACCAATTGACTCTTCTTCATCTTCTACAAGGAGATCAATGCCATTTTCTTGGTTCAATTCAGGCTAGAAAGAGAAATTAGATTATATTTTGAGATATCCAACTGCTGAGTTGGTTGGGGGTGCTTCAATGGCAAGTCTCCCTTGTGGGGGAGGAAGATGATTTAGCTGCCCTTGATTTCTGGTAGCATTGCCTTGGTATGACTGATTGGGGAATGTCCTTCTTGGTATATTTCTGTATGAAGGAGCTGAAGATATCCCTTATGCCATTTGTTTCCTAAGAGCTAGCAACTCATTTGCTAGCTTCTACACCATTGGATCAGTAGTACCTATAGATGGATATTCAAAAGATAAAGAAGATTTACCTTTGTTAGGATCTCTCCTTATCTTTCCTACTAAGATAAGGTCATCTTCCATCTGAGTATCCAAATTTTGAGCTGTAGCAAGGTCTATTTGGCCAGCACATCTCAGCAAAAAACTTACTTTAGGCAACTAAGAGTTGAAGAAATATTTGAGATTCTCAAGTGTAGGTTGAGCAATTACAGGAATCTTATTCCTTAATTTGTCAAACTTGGCTATGAAATCCCTCATTGGTTCATGAGGCTCCTTCTTCATATGTGTGAGTTGAGCCAACAGGGCATGCACATCTGCAAGCTTGAATCTAGCTTCAAACTTGGCTTTGAGGTTGTTCTAGTTAGTCATAGTCTAGGCCTATAGATGATAGAACCAGTCTACAATAGCACCTTATAAAGTTTCCATGAATAGCCTGACTACTACATCCTTAAATTCCACACCTATTACGCCATAGGCTATGCTAAAGGCTATAATATGTTCATCAGAATGAATCTTCTCGTCACCATAGAACTTGGGGAAATTTTTTCTTGAACTGTGTGGTAGCTCATGTAGAGGGGGAGTTAAATTGAGTGGGCCAAAAGAGTTACCCCAAAGACCTCAAACTACCATTGTATGACTATGGAAAGGTGGAATAACAAAACTCAGAGGGGTGAGTATTGACAAAGCTTTATTAATAGTAGAAATGGAGGCTTTACTTGGTAATGGAGACTTGATTTTAGTAGGAAGAAAGCTCCTAGTTCATTGGAGATGAGATGGTGAAGAAAATAGATCAAAATCACTTTGTTGTACCAACTCAAATATAGGGTCAACAATATCTTTAGCCCTTTGGCTTCACATATACCTTGGATTTATCAAATTGTAAAACAAAAATGAGAAAGAATTGGTCTTGCTTTAATTTGAAGCTTGAGGCTTCAAAACTATGCATTTTATCCCAGTTGAGTAGAGGTGGAGGGAGATGGTAAGGCTACAATGATAATGGGTAAGACACAGAATGGAGTTTGCAGAGTCTATAATGGATAAGGACAGGGAGTGCTTCAATCTAAAACTTGAGGCTTCATATTGCACGTAATTCCCCACAGAGTCACCAAAAATTGTTGGGTGAATATTTTGTCACTCAGCTAACTGATAGGCAAAATAAATATATTCACCACATCATAAGGAGATTGGTTAGCTAGATGTGAAAGTTTACCACATCAAAAGGAGACTAATCTCTCCTCTCATCAAGGGGAGGTTCCCTGTTAAATATGAGGAGCTATATACTATATATTTATGCTGAAAATAACACTTGGGGTAGGACAACACCATCCATCTATCTTTTTTTAGAGATTATGTGCAAGGATCAAGGGAGAAATCTTAAGAGTAATGATAGAAAACACTCCTCTTCTTTCAGAAGTACTATTCAACAAACAACAAGAATCTTCCTAGTAGTAATTGCAACAGGTAACCAAGGACATAGTAACACAATAGGATGAAATGTAGCACAAAGTCTCCACCTCAATTTCCAAAGAGTGAGATATGAAGGATAATGAGGGCACAAAGTTGTCCCAAGATCCTTTACACAAGAATAGAAAAGACAAACACACTAAAGGCAATTGTGTGGGTAGAAAGTCTCTCTACAATTGACTTCAAGGCATCTTCCTGACTACTTTCACTAATTTTACTTCTTTAATTAAAGGGATATAAATCATATTAAGGAAATATAAATAAGAACACTTTCCCCAACAACCAAGTTATTATAGCACAAAGTCTGAAAAGTCACTTTCTTTCTTATTCCAATAACAAAATATGATCAACAATTTGAGCTCAAAGTCTCAGTAATGCCTTTCAATTTGGGCATAAATTAGTTTCTAATAAAAAAAAGATCTCCCTTAGAATAATAATAGAGAGTCCAATATATAGCTTTCCAAGAAAGACTTGGGAGCAGTAACACATCATGTTGCATGCAATACATTTTAAATTCTATCAAGAAGATATGCTGGAATCGAGCATAATTGCCCATTTGCATTTCTCAATGCAGAGAAATGGGTCATGCCATCGAATGTTTGTGTTCTCTAATGTCTAGCTGGTGGACTACTTCACCTTCTAAAAACATATCCCATGTGTGAGTATTTCTAGTCCTTTTTCATCGTTCCTCCTTCTCTGGCTATGTTTTATCCCTTTTTTGAGATCTCAGGCTATCTCTTTGGCCAATTGTTGAACTTGCAATTAACACATGGCACATTCCATTATGAAACAAATAGGGACACGTGATAGTATCTACTTTTGGGATTTTTCTTTTCCTTAGCTATTTGAATCGACTGATTGAACCAACTTTGGTTCAATGGTTCAATCTTTTGTTCCACTCGTTCAATTGACTGCTTGAACCAACTGTGTTAAACCAAACCATGTTGAACCTTTAAACCTTTGCCAAAGATGTTAAACCTTGAACCCATTGAAACTTTGAACCTTGGCAAATGCATTTAACTCTTGTCGATGATGTTAAACGTTTGAACCCATTGAACCAAAATGGTTTAAGGTTCAACAGTTCAATGGTTCAAACACTACATAAAAGCTTTTTGATGAACTCTTTTGGTTGAACCAAGGCATTGAACTAATCCTAAAAATGACTAAGTGTTGGAAACTTGTTCTTTTGATTGAACTAGCCTGTAGAAGCCTTTGAACCTATTGATTTCAAGCATGTTGAGTTCATAGAAACATATCTGCAGAGTTCATAGATTAATTTTGTCTTGTGGGGCCAAAATAGTTTAAAATTTTTCAAATGTTGTCTAAAAAATGACTGATATTTTTCGGAGACAACATTATCAATGCTAGATAGCTTCTCAAGATACAATCAAGTTGAAGTTAGTGAAGCAAACCAACACAAGATTGCCTTCACCACACCTTGGGGCACATTTGCATATATAAGGATGCCTTTTGGCTTGATAAATGCTGACACCACCTTTCAAAGAGAAATGGATCTTGTTTTCAAGGATGAGATGGGTAAGTTCATTATGGTATACCTTGATGACTTGACCATCTTTTCCAAACGTTGTTCTAATCATATACACCACTTACAACAAGTGCTAGAGCGTTGCCGCTAGAATGGTATTTCCTTGAACCCCAAGAAGTCTATTTTTGGAGTAACAGAGGGAAAAATTATCAGACACATTATGTCCAAAAAAGGCATAAAGATTAAATCAGACAAAGTCAAGTCTATCTAAGATCTTACCTTGCCTACAAGTAAGACTTCTATTCACTCTTTCTTTGGAAAGGTGATTTTTTTATGAAGGTTCATCCCTGAGTTTGCTGAGAAGACTCGATACATTGTGAACATGATGAAGGGAAAGACCACTTTTAGATGGACTAAAGAAGGCAAGTCAGCATTTGAGGATATCAAGACTGCCATTGCTCACGCCCTAATTTTGGTTTGTCCAGACTACAATAAAGAGTTCATTATATACAGTTATGCCTCTAAACATACGCTTTCAGCAATTTTGGTTTAGAAAAATAAAGAAGGTATGGAATCTCCTATTTCTTTCATGAGATGCCCTCTTAAAGCTCATGAGCTAAAGTAATCAAACATGGAGAAACATGCTTATGCAGTGGTGAAGGCAATCAAACATTTCCACTTCTACATCTTGAATTCTCTTACTACTACCTTGGTTCCTGATACCATGGTCAAATCCATACTAACTTGGTAGGAGTTTGGGATGAAATAGGCAATTAGATTGTAAAGATCCAAGAGTTTGATCTAGTCATTAAGCCAACTTAGCTGGTATGTGGAAAAGGCCTATGCCAATTAATTGTTGATAACAAACCAGAAGAAATAGAGGTGGAAGACACATCGACAGTCCTCTTTATCTCCACCACAAATGAGTGGTATTCAGATATTGCTTATTTCCTTACTTATGGTGAGTGTCATGCTCACCTATATTACAAAGAAAGGAGGACTATCAAGTTTAAAGCTACCAATTTTATCATTTGGGAGAATGGCTTGTATAAGAGGAGGCTTGATGGAGTGTTCCTTCACTATGTGGATAAGGAGCAGCAAAGCCAACTTTTCAAATCCTTCCACAATCTAACCTATAGAGGACATTTTTTTGATCCTATAACTGCCCACAAGATTATACGAGCCAGGTATTATTGGCCAACTCTTTTACAAGATGTATATAAGTGGGTAAGAAAATGTGAATTATGCTAGCAATTTGTTGGGAGACCCAAGTTAGCTGCCCTGCCTCTCAAACTAGTGATCATAGAGGAACCATTCTAGCAATGGGGAATTGATTTTATTGGAGCTGTAAACCCATCTTCAAGTGTTAGACATGATTATGTCCTTAAAAAAATTGACTACTTCACCAAGTGGGTGGAAGCTATCCCAACCAAGCATGCCACTTCAGAAGTAGTGTGCAAATTCCTCAAGGAAAATATCATTTCTAGGTTTGGGGTCCCAACCAAGATTGTTATTGATAATGCAGCTTATTTCACTTCCCACAAGATTACACAATTCTATTTCTACTATGGGATTACTCTCTCCCACTCTTCTGATTACTTTCCACAAGGGAATGGACAAGCTGAATCAAGCAATAAGAACCTGGTAACTATCATTAAGAAGCTAGTGGATGACAACCAAAAGACATGGCATAAAGCATTAGTTGATGCTCTATGGGCAAACATAATTACACCAAAGAGGGCAATTGGTATGTCTCCTTTCCAACTTATTTATGGTATCAATGCTGAGATACCAATCATCTTGGAATTGCTGGCATTAAAATTGTCTAAGGCAATTGAAGATCATACATATGAAAACCCCCTTGATAAGAGAATCATGTGCTTTATTGAGTTGGATGAGCAGAGAAATATGGTAGTGGACCGAATTGTTGCCCATAAAAACCTAGTGAAGAAGCTCTTCGACTGAAAGGCAAAAAACTGTGATTTGTAGGTTGGAGATCAAGTCGTGTTGTGGGACAAGAGAAGAGAACCAAAGGGGATGCATGCGAAGTTTGACTCCCTTTAGAGGGGCCCATTTACTATTCATCAACTTGATGGTGAAAACAATTTCTTGCTAAGATATCAAGATGGTACGCCCTTTTCATTTCCACACAGTGGGCAACATCTGAAACATTTTAATCTGTGAAGTATCAGATAAGATCAGCTTGTATAATATATATATATTTGTATAGTCTTTAGTCCTATTTTTGTGCTTTCATTTTTGTTTGTCACCTTTCTTTTTGGATAACATGACTCCATAACCCAATGGCACACTTCAAGGCACTAGAGATTCTGGTTTCTACTCCTCTCAGTTGTTCCAAGTTTTCAATTGAAGGAAGTTCCCCAATTAGAGCCAGCTGTTGTCCCCCAAAAATATCAGTCATTTTTTAGACAACATTTGAACCATTTTGGCCCCACAGGCCAAAATTACCTCTTCCCTTCCCAAAAATTGTTTTGTGCATTCAAATTCTCCATTTTTCAAGTTTTTTAGAAATCTATAGACTTTGCAGGCTTGAATCTATGGACTCTATAGGTTTAAATCTATGAACTCTGTAGATGTGTTTCTACGAACTCAACATGCTTGAAATCAGTAGGTTCAATAGGTTCAAAGGATTTTACAGGTGAGTTCAATTAAAAGAACAAGTTTCCAACACTTAGTCATTTTTAAGATTGGTTCAATGCCTTGGTTTAACCAAAAGAGTTCATCAGCAAGCTTCTATGCAGTGTTTGAACCATTAAACCATTGAACCTTGAACCATTTTGGTTCAATAGGTTCAATGGGTTCAAAGGTTCAATGTCATCAACAAGAGTTAAGCACATTTATGAAGGTTCAAAGTTTTAAAGGGTTCAAGGTTTAGCATCTTTGGAAAGGTTCAAAGGTTCAACGCATTTTGGTTCAACGCAATTGGTTTAAGTGGTCAATTGAATGAGTGGAACAAAATATTGAACCATTAAACCAAATTTGGTTTAATCAGTCAATTTAAATGGCTAAGGAAAAGAAAAATCCCAAGAGTGGATACTACCACGTGTCCCTATCTGTTTCATAATGGAACATGCAATGTGTCAATTGCAAGTTCAGCGACTAGCCAAAGAGATAGCTTGAGATCTTAAAAAAGGGATAAAACATAGCCAAAAAAGGAGGAATGATGAAAAAGGACCAAAAATACTCACACATGGGATATGTTTCTAGAAGGTGAAGTAGTCCACTAGCTGGACATTGGAGAATATGAACATTCAATGGCATGACCCATTTCTCTGCATTGAGAAAAGCAAATGGGCAACTATGCTCGATTCCAACATATCTTCTTGATAGAATTTAAAATGCATTGAATGCAACATGATGTGTTACTACTACCAAGTCTTTCTTGGAAAGCTATATATTGGACTCTATCTTATTATTTTAAGGGAGATCTTTTTGTTATCAGAAACTAATTTTTGCCTAAACTGAAAGGCATTACTGAGACTTTGAGCTTAGATTGTTGATCATATTTTGTTATTAGAATAAGAAAGCAAGTGACTTTTTAGACTTTGTGTTATAGTAACTTGGTTGTTGGGGAAATTATTCTTATGTCTGTTTCCTTAATATGATTTATGTCCCTTTAATTACATAAGTAAAATTAGTGAAAGTAGTTAGGAAGATGTCCTGAAGTCAATTGTAGAGAGACTTTATGCCCACACAATTGCCTTTAGTGTGTTTGCCTTTTCTATTCTTGTGTAAAGGATCTTGGGAGGACTTTGTGCCCTCATTATCCTTCATATCTCACTCTTTGAAAATTGAGGTGGAGACTTTGTGCTACATTTCATCCTGCTGTGTTATTATGTCCTTGGTTACCTATTGCAATTACTACCATGAAGATTCTTGTTATTTGTTGAATAGTACTTTTGATTGAAGAGGAGTGCTTTTTGTCATTACTCCTAAGATTTCTCCCTTGATCCTTGAACATCATCTCTAAAAAAAGAGAGATGGATGGTGTGGTCCTACCCCAAGTGTTATTTTAAGCATAAATATATAGTATATAGGTCCTCATATTTAATAGGGAACCTCCCCTTGATGAGAGGAGAGATTAGTCTCCTTTTGATGTGGTAAACCTGCACATTTGGCTGACCAATCTCCCTATGCTGTGGTGAACAAAACTATTTTTCTTATCAGTTAGTTGAGTGACAAAATATTCACCCAACACTAATAATGTTATACATATGGATGTTTTCCTAAATTTATAGAGGGGAAGTGAATTTATATGTAATGATTCAAGGGACTTAGTCCTTATGAGTATTATTTTAGTTATTTTAAGAAGTATCTAGAAGGGGAAAAGCATCTCAAAGAAGGTAGAAATTATAAATATGGATACTACCCTATTTTGGTGGTCTGTGAGAACAAATATGACAAAATTTACTGAAGTGAATCTGAAGACAACAAGAATGGAATGGGCCCACCCAATAAGATCAAACCTAAACTCCAATTAGAAGTTATAAATAATGAAAGAGCATGGAATGCATTGTAAGTAGGAAGCTTAGTGTGATTGATGAAAAGAGTTGAAGGGTTTGACATACATCTCTCTATCTTGTTTATAAAGGCTTTGAAGGAATGGTTGGTTACCATCAATGGGGTCATACTTGATATTACAAAGGAACTTATCTCACATGTGATATGCCTTACAATTGATGAGACCAAGAGTTACTACACTCTAAGGGAATTCAAATCAGATAAAGAGGCTTTTTAAGAGGATGGTGAGTAGTTGGTACAACTACATAATGGTTCCAATAGGGAATCTCTTCCCAGGCCATTCATTAAGGTATATTTTCACCTTATTTAGTACATTAATTTAGAGGGTAGATATAATGTGGTGAGATGGTCTATGTTCAGAATGCTCAATTATTTTAGGCATGGTTTGTGTTTTAGCCTTCCTTTCTTTATTCTAAAATGCATGGAGACCTCTATTCTAAAATTCAAGAATGAAAATTATTTCACTCTAAAACTTGAGGGAATAATTTTATTTATCTTTAAATACTTCAAAGACATGAACCAAATCATGATGAAAATCCATCAAAACCAACATGAGAAGCTGGAGGAGGGGCTAGTGGATATAAGGAAGATCAAAAAAGTTTGGATTAAGTATCTAGGTAGTTTGAGTAGGATTTCAGGAAGTAAGTCTATAGAGAAGGAAATTATCAAGAAAAGGAAAAATAAATTTAAAGATTATGACAATATTAAAAAAATATAAGAATTTCTTCTAAAATCATTGATCATAGCAAAAATAAATAGGGGAACCATGATAACAAGAACTTGTAAGAGATGTAGGAAAATAGAGGAGATAAGAAATTAATTATCATAAATAGAGATAGTGAGGATTTGTAATAAATTATCAAAGAGGGAGATAATAATAGAGAGTAAGATTAGGCACATACTACAGCTAAAAAAAGAAAAAGGAGACTACAACTCTAGAGAAAGGGAGACAATATAGAATCAAAAGGATAGAAACATGGACTTCAATCATCTAGTGGCCTACCTCAAAGGCAAGGAGACCACATATAGAACAGTAGAATATATCGAGCACCATAAATCCTTAATGAGGTGGTTTATGTGTGAGATTACGGATCTTAAGGGTAAGATGAATGTGCTTCAGTAAGAGAATGCTAAAATGTCTCAAACTTTGGTAGAATGAGAGGAGGATATCCATATTCAACAAATAAATTTTAGAGTGGAATTCCTAAAACATGTCAATGAGAATATGCAAAATAAGATAAGTTTTATGGTCAAATGGAGTAGGGCTGAAATGAATGAAGGTATTTAAAACATGAAAAATATTAGGGCTCATCTTAGATAATTATTTGAACCCAAATATATTGAAAAAGGTAAGGGCAAAAAGGGGCAAAGTAGTAGTGCCCAACATATTATTGATCATGAAAGTTTATTGCTGTAAATAGATATGAATCTCAATAAAATGAAAGCTTGCTAGGAAGATGTGTCTCAAATCCTAGAATTAGATTAATTTTTATGTTGTTTTAGGTTGTTTTAGGGCTATTTTGTAGATGTTTATGGACTGTGTTGGTCCTAGTTTCTCTGTTTGGCTTAGATATCATTTTGTCTCTTTTGTAATTGATTTTAGTCTAGGGTTTGGGGAACCTAGCTCAAAAAAAAAAACCCTTCAACCTTAATTAAAAAAAATTATCTATATCATTTAATATAAAACATATTAGATATTTATATACATAATATTTTACTTTATGTACATAATTGAAAATTTAATAGTTTTATATTTTATATTTAAATTACCTATTTATTATTATCCTAAATTATTCATATAGTTAAAATTATGTAAATACTAAATATATGTTGTAATAGATTATAATTGAGATTATTTTTCCTATATTATAATTAATTTTCCTAGATTAGAATGGAGATTGTTTTTCACTTTAGTGATTATATAAGCATCAAAAAAAATTAAGTCATATCATATTGGAAGTAATAAATACATTGATCCAATTCAAAACTCTTACATTATTTTATTTTAAAGATCATATGTAAATATTTTGATATAATATAAAGGTTATTTTTATTATTATTTCAAAAACTATTATATATTTATCAACTAATCAGATGGATAAGTTTTTATAATATTTGATATTTTTTCATTGATGTGAATATTTTATAGATTGGTGATGATTTTATATCTATGAAATACTTCTTTAATCATGGAATTATTTTCCAAACTAAAATTATGAATTATTTTCCTAAATTTTTTTTAAGCCTACAATGTTTTTATAATCAAGTACAATGTGTTTACATCATTAAAAATTTTTTACATCAATGTGATTATTTTATAATCCCACGATTCTTCCCTGATCATGTGACACTTTTCTAATCATATAATGATATTCTAAGCTTTCAATGAATTTTTGAGGCAGTTATTTTTATGTGAGCCTATGATGATTTTCACAAATTTTGATGCACTTCATGTTTTTATAAGCCTACAATGCTTTTCTAATCATGTACTTATTTTATAACCCCATGATGATTTTATAACGCTATGATGATTGTCTCAGAATAAGATTATAAACTATAATAATTTGATTACTTTAATTTTTATGCTTTTTTAAAAATCAATTTGTAATAGTAACACAAAATATTTCATTATAGAAAAATACTAGGTAATCAAGAAACCTTAGGAAAATAAACAAATGCAACAACTTATATAATACAAAGTACTACATTTTTATATGACAAACCATCCGTGTCAGTTGATCCATATCCACCATTTTAATGGTGTGATGATAAAATTAAAAATGATACGTAGAATGAGTTATATAATAATTTAATAGATGACAATGTCAGTGATGACAAAATAGAAATTCCTTCGCTTGAAGATGTCCCATTATCTAAGATAAAATTTTCATTGATTCAAGGATTGGAATCAATATTAATTTTTGGATTATTACATATAATATATGGAATGTTAGATGTGGAAATTATGGTAGTAAAGGAATTTGAAACATGAAAAATACTATAGGGACATTGATTTCTGCAAGAAATAAAATATGAATAGAATGGGATTTATGAAGGAATTTTAGGGTAGAGTGGGCATAAAGGTTTCTTTTATGTGAACATGTAGGGAAAATACAATATAAATTAATATGTTATCTTGTGGAATTATCCTAAAAATTGTGAGGATATACCCCAGGAGTCATCAACCTAAAATATAAACTATATGATATGTCATTTAATTGTGAACTGAGTGGTGCATAAAATTTTCAAGTGTTAGATTTATGTATGCAATAAAATAATATGTGGAACACTGGGATGACTTATACACACTTTCTAAAATTAGTCACACTTATGAATGTAATTTTAAGGAAATTAATTTGCATGAGAGGAAAAAAAAAGAATGTTAATATTATAATTTAAATACTAATCATTGTTTGTAACCATCCCACATGGAAATAAAATACAAAAATATAATTGAAAGGTAGACACACTTATATAAATTATATATAACTAATCACAAACACATAAAAAAAATCTAATCGATGGGATATCATATCAATTAATCCTTAAGATTAGGCCCTCCATTAGTGGGACTGAAGATTGACTACTCTCATTTATTAAGATAGAATTAGATAAATTAAATTAATATTTATTAAACTATATCATCAAATGGAATTTATACATGTACCTTAAAAACTAAGTATAATACTTTACTCAAATAATATCTCGATCTAACATCATAGCTAAAGTAAACTTCACTAACTAACTATAATGTGTAGCCTCACTCTTAAATAAACAAGGTAGTAGTTTATTTAGACATACAAATATCTATAAGATATAATTATAAATAAATGATTATTATCATATGTATATACTAAAATATAATTTATGTATGATTTAAATATTTTATTCTTGAATAATACCTATAAGGACTCTACCCTTCACTTTTAGACCTCTTTGTTGCCAAAAGGATTGTATTTTACATCTCACCATGAATATATATTTATCTTATGCTCTGACCCTATCATTTATGATGAAAAATATATAATAAACTATACAAAAAACTTAAAACATGATATATATCATTCAATATTAGTTTAAAATTCTCAACATCTTCCTAGCCTTTTGGACACTTACATCCTTTAGAGGGAAACTTGATATAATGTAAATGTTTATATTCTTATCAAGTGTCCAGTCCTCAAAATTTATCTAATTTGAAAATAATTCAAATCCATTGGGTCAACAAGTTTGTTTTATTGAACCATACCATGAGATATTTCCAAAAGTTTTGCTATAAATATGAATATAAGCCTACTCATTACTCATCTAGCAAATACAAATCAAACACTTATTTAGAATATTTTAATTGATTTACAAACTAATTTATACTACACTATTATTTCATATTTTCATGTTAAACATAGGATTAGATATATTACATGTCTGAGGTACTCAAATTACAACCCATGAGTAGTATTTTCAAGTTACAAGTTAGGTCATCGCATTCCCTTTCAAATAATATATTACACACTTGTTCACTCACAATACACCACCTTAGGGAAAACTATATATGTTTGAATCCATATTTTGAGTATTGGATAAGTAGGAACCATGAAATTATAAAGGTTTCCTTGAGGTGAGATCAACTTTTTGAGCCCACTAACCCATTTTTGGTAAGGTTAAAAAACCTATGGTGAAGATGTAGGGTTTGATACACATTAATTCATCTACAACATGTACACATGAATAAAATACATAAATATAAAGGCTATAAAAAACCCACAAGGCTCCAAGTGGAAATTTTGAAATATAATGATTATTCCATACTACATAGATTTGTTGACATTAGGAAACTTTGATTGATGCAAGTGTATCAAGGCTAACAAAAGTGTACTATAGATAGGCTACATACTATCTCTTCCCAATGTTTATGAAATCAAACTACTATTTTAAATATACTTTATATATTAGCATAACTCAAAATTTTAATTTGGAATATTCATTTATCTAAATTTTCAATTAATTATCCTACTCTATAATAGTTTTATTCATCCATGTATATAGGATATTTTACCCTTCAACTCTCACCCAAATAATATAAAATCAAGTTAAACATTTTGTAAACTCAACAAATAATTCTTCTTATGCAACCATTATTTATTATAAGGTTTTGTACCCTGTTAGGATTTCAAAATTTATTATTGATCTATTTTATATATTTATTTTATGAAAGATAAAATTAAGACCTTTGCGATGGCACAATTTTTAAGATCATGCAAAACCAGTGAGGGATAAGAGGTATATATTTATGAATTCATATATATTAAGTTCAAGAAATTTTAAATGTTACCAAGTGAAAAAAATAATTCATGTTCGTGCAGTTTCATTGACAAACATAACCATTAAGGTTGTAATAGTCACCATCCCACTCCTATTATTCATTGACTAACTATGTTGGGTTTTGTGGCTCATACTATTCATAACAAAAATTGTATGCCATCATATCCTAGTGATGTTCAACATGTTCTTCACTCTCTTAAACCAAATTTGGATACACATGGGCCAAATATTATTTTACTTAATCATGATTTTTTTAATAATGTTCACAAGGATAACATGATTCATTTACAAACCTCAAATGATGGGAATATTTATCCATGAAAAATAATTCAATTACCAAAATTTTCTAACTTTACAAATAATTCAGTCATTATTAATAATTAAAAATCCAATCTTCCATATTTTGATTGTGAATATTTTAAAAATATTTAGAAAGATATCATATATTAATTTCAAACTCAAAACAATGAAAAAATAGAAAAGGTTCTAATATTTCCAAACAATGGGAAACTACCAAATATCCCAAGGTTTTTAAATGATAGAACATCATAAAATATTATAAAACTCTCCAATGAATATCCATTACAAAAATATTATAATGTTTCAAGTGATGCAAATAACAAAAAAATAGATTATAGTACTGAAAAATCCATCCTTTCTATGTTCCAAATAGATGGTGAATTAAAACAATTGATTACATATTTTCAAAATTTAACATCTCCTAAAACCTATCTTATGTATACAATGAGTACTATAGAATATACCCAAAGGCAAGTCTCACTTGTCAAAGTACAAATGTCATCCTACAATGCTACTACTAATGATAACATTATCCAAAATCAATGTATTGAAAAATATCTATTTGAATATCCTTATCCACATGAGTTTATCATGAAAATGTTCCATTCATTATTTGGCCATGAAGATCCTTCAAAAAATATAATTTTATATGTATGTTATTTTAAAAATTGGGCTAAATATGAGTAAATATTGTTAAAATCATTCCATACAACCCTTTTTTATGAAGCTTTTGATTCATTCTATAGTTTACCAAATGGTTCCTTAACAACATTAAATCAATTAGAAGATGTTTTCATCTTGGAATTTAATACACATAGTGTGGAAAATTTTACATTATAACATTTGTAAAACTTCAAACAAAATGATGAATCTCTTCAAGATTATGCCATTCAATTTTAGAATGCATCATATTCCTTATCATATCAATGTCCCAATTTGTAGCTATATTTCCTATTTATTATAGGTCTTACTCCTCCACTAAAGGAAAGGGCATCACATAAAGGTTATACCTCATTTAGCGACCTGTATATTAATGTGTATAGATATGCTTTTTTACTAATCAAATATAACAAAGAATTAAATCTATATCCTACAAAGTAAAAGCACTTTGTTCATGATACATACAATGAGAATGAGTTTACATGTGAATATAATGAATAAACATATGGCGTTCCAAATCTTTATATGACACCTTTTTAAAAATTTAGCCAATATGGGACCAATACTAGATGGACATAATCCATAACCGTATCAAATTAAACCAATAAAAATTCATCCTCACCAAAAGGATTTAAAAAATACATTATTCATGGGCGGAGATTATTTTCACCATAACCATATTGATGTTATGGAAAAATAAACCTTTTTTAGTGAAAACTATTTGTCACAACTTAGTTATACTATTAGAGACATACATCATAAATTAAGTTAGTAAAACTCATTAGGATACATAATATTACCAATTTATTATGTCCCATTTGTTGTCCAAATGGAAGTGTGGGTCATTCCTTTTACATATCAACACATTTTTATATTGTAATATTTTGTTTATACATAATTGAAGATAAAATAGATCAAAATCAAAAAGGCATTTCATTTTCATACAAAGGAAGATTAGTTCACATAAGACATGATGGTAATGGTAATTATATTAAGCAAGGAAATAATATGATCATGTTATTAACCTTTTTCACTCAAAATGTTCCAATAATAACAAAAATGATCAATTCAATGAAAATTAACCAAAATAATGTAAATATTCAAAAAATGCAAAAATGTTAAAAGTTCAAACTAAAATCTAATATTCAAAAAAATATTAAAAAAACTCAAATAAGTTAAATTTTTTTTAAAAAATTCATCATTCACATTATTACTAGCTCCTTGGAATCTATATTGGTTACTTTATGTTAGTAGATATCATATCATTCCCTTTCCAGATACACTCATTTTTCATGAATACTTAAGTGTGATGCATATATACACCACATACATGATGTATGCACCTACAAATGTTGGAACTTTCTTCTTCGCATGTGACACACTATTTTGGGGGAATATAATTCATTGATCATGATTTATAAAGGTTAATTATTTTATGATCACCTTTTTGTTATCATCTTGAGCTCATATACTAATGGTTCCTCATGTATATGCTAATGATTATGTGTTTCACAATGTACTTGATATGCTATGTTATGTGACATTTTTCGGTAACAAATATATGTAGTTACTAGTAAAATATGTTTAAATTGTTTATATATACTCCATTTATTCACATTGTCACTTTCTTGAGTGTATTTTTCTTACTTGTTATTGTCTTGCTTGTGGAAAATCTTAATATTTCCTTGCTTGGTGGCCCCTTTACCATTACATGTTTACTTATTTTTATATGTGAACATTTGAATATGTTATTTATTTGAGTGTATGACATCTAAATATCCCTTTTTTTTGGGTCTCTATAGACCCCATTTTTTATAATATGAAGTGATCTTGTGTGTATAGTTGATTGTTTTCTAAGCAGGTAATATTACATTATAGGTATTTTCATGATCCATATCAAAAATCTTAGGGATTTTTTTAATAACATGTTATGATATTATTTTATATATCTACTTATAAATTATACTCCTTTATGCTACATGATTCATAAAGAGATTATATAGTTATCTTATCCTTTTGAGGTATGGTAACTACTAGATTCCATTCCCATCACCCCAAAAGGTGGGGGAGGGTATTAGTGGGGGCATGCCATAGAGACATAAATACACACATACATAGTTTACATAGTTGAAA
>JARHVA010008102.1:105000-117500 GCA_037957365.1 Torreya grandis
TAAATTGATTATTCCATAACACACACACACACACACACACACACACACACACACACACACACACACACACACACACACACACACACACACACACACACACACACACACACACACACACACACACCCACCCACCCACATCAATGCAATTTTCCCATGGTTGATGCAAGTTTTCAATCCTCAATAAATAATATTTCAATAATTTGATGACAAAATTCTGATCTTGTTCTTCCTATTTCCACCTCTACATATCTAAAATATACCTATGAATTTGTAGATAATCTTAGTAGTATCTCTTCCTTATATTTTATCAATTAAAATTACTATTTTGATTGTAATTTTTATATTTATCATAACTCATCATTTTCATTTCAAACATTCATTTATATGAGTTTTCAATTTTTTGGCCTACTTTAGAATAGTTTTATTCATCTTTATGTATAGGATATTATAAACTTTAATCCTCACCCAAACAATATAAAAAAAAATTAAACATTGTAATTAAATAATTTATAATAATATTAATAGCTATGATAAAATATCATAAATAAATCAAAATATATATCATAGAAGAATAAGATGTTACAACAAACTTTCAACTAATAACTAGGCAATTACCAAAAATAAGAAGTCTGGAAAAACATAATGTTAATTTATTCTAATTGATTAAAAATGGATATTCCATTGAATTAATAATAATTGTTTGAAAATATAAATTTGACTTCCCATTTTCCTAAAACTGAAAAAATGTCCCGCTCCTAATCTCATGGAAGATAATTTCTCAAAACTATAATCTAATCATCAATCCTTCAAAACTATGTGCATGGTTGTTTCTATAGGTGGTGCCTAGTTGCTATAGTTGGTTCCCAAGGTTTATGAATGGAACATAATTTTTACATGTAGCT
Organism: Torreya grandis; assembly: GCA_037957365.1. Classification (NCBI taxonomy): domain Eukaryota; kingdom Viridiplantae; phylum Streptophyta; class Pinopsida; order Cupressales; family Taxaceae; genus Torreya; species Torreya grandis. Next base: position 105,903 of record JARHVA010008102.1, read on the forward strand.
CACCTATTTGGTATGGAAACTCACCCAGTTATTATGGGTAGCTCACTCGGTTGCTACAACTTGTCAACAATTTATTTGAATGTTATCTCCTTCATATCTAGAGTCATAAAGAAATTACATGAATTATATTATTTATTATCCATCATAATTAGTAATAACATAGAAAATAAATCCATTAAATCATACTAATTTATATAAAGATAAATATTTTTAATAAAAATAATGTGCATATACATTGTTCATTTAATATGTGCATATATAACCATAGTTTTGGCCAATTGAGTGCGATTAGAAACATTAAGACATGTTTAATGAAATACAAAGAATTAATATGATGGATAATTTTGGGCCTCATTAAAAATATATACAAATGAAAAAATATATGAACGTCCCAAGGAATTAAAATGCACACTTGGTAGCTCTTAATTGAAATAACCCAACCCCGAAATAAATACATAGACCAAGAATTTATATACAGAGTGCATAATAGAACTATGTGTAAAGCCCAATACACAACCTTATAATGCATGATGCCTCATCTTGGGTTTACAAAAAGATGAGTAGATAACCCATAAATAGATTGGCTGACATAGACACTTAGGTAAAGATGAGCATCTCTAGAGGATTCCATAGAGAAAATTATTTTCTAGAGGTAGGTATTATTACTATTCAATGGATATTAATGTGTGGGTCCATACCAATAGCCTTAGAACATTATATATGACACTCATCTTCCCTATCATACAAGCTAGGGATATTCAACCCTATCTAATCATCTAATTACCCTAAGTGGTTATGGCTTGGTGATTCAAGAGGCTAGAAGGATTCATTTATGCCTCAGGTATCCTTAATGCCATAGTTAGTGTTTAGTTTAGTACAATAGACAAGATTAAAGACCAAAAGGATAAGATTTAGCATAGTATAGAATTATCTCACTATCCATTTGTTAAAGACACATATACGATAATAAGGGAGTACCATAAGAATCATGACAGGTCATAAAATAAGAACAAAATGATCATCATACCAAGCCTTTGTTTATACAAGATTTGTAATAATTTCAAATCATCTATAAGATGTCACTAGACTACCACCAAGATAGTGTGACATAATTCATCAAAATCTATAACCTTTATAATCACACAAGTAAAGACTAGCTCTAGTTCTACCCACATGGAAAAATGGTGTGATGTGACAACCTTATGATCAGTGTTACTTTGTATTTCTATGAGAGATCATCAAGAAGAGAGTATTGATTATGTTTAAGTGATTGTTTTGATAAGGTCATTTTTGAACAAGTTCATAAGAATTAAGTCTTTGTGGACAAGGTGTATTGTGGAGCCTAGACTTGTCTTGGTGAAGGCATGGATAATTTAGTCTTGGCAAGAGACCTATACGGTTTGATAAGTCTTGGAAAAATGAGAATGATGGTAAAACTTTTATATTCTATCTTAGATGTTTGGATGTGAGTTATGAGCTACATAAGGTGTCTTGAAGATCTCAAAGTGGTATGGTACCCAAGAGGTCTATTTGATGGACTAGTTCTTGAGCATGGATATGGCTTGTAGAGGCATGATGATGATATGTATGTGTATGGAGTTTAAGTTAAGAATTATAATGTTATATCATGAGAGAGATATATATGTAAATTTAGTCAAATGACTCTTAGAGTGACCCAATGGGGTAAGTTCTTCATTGGTGGTCTTTTCATAGACCTTATTAAGACCCTAGGTGACATGATGAGGCATCATGATCAAGTTTGGAGTCTTTTGAGCTCATGTGAGAATGGTTTGAATTATAGCATGTTGTTTCAATTATTTTGGTGAAGTTTTAGGTCTTGAGTTGAATAAGTAATAAAAAGTGTATTTGATGTCTCTTGAGTCTTTAAATGAGGTGTTACATACATGAGAAGGATTTTCTTATGCTTGTTGGCATGCGTGAATATTGCATGGGAATATAAGATCTTAGGTAGAGATGGGAAAGGGTCATATAAATGTTTTCCAATAATTATGTGTTGGTCTTAGGGACAAATCTTTATAAACAAATGTTAAGAATAGAAATTGGTCCAAAACCCTCCTAAATCCCTCATAGTGACCCACTATGGAATACGTTGATGGAAATGGATAAAAATGGATTGGATGACCTATTTTTATGATTTGATAATGTAAATTAATCTTATAGGTACCTCCAAGTCACATTGGTATGTCAGATGAATGAATGTAACCTATAGAAAAACCATTGTTTCTTAGAAATTTGGTATAGTAGGCAGGGTTTACTCAATCAAATTTACAAAATGGATGGAGATTAAATCTTGTGACTTGTAATAAATTTTCATGGTGGTTTATAATAAATTTACATAACTTAAATATTCCAAACTAGTTATGAAAGTTGACATATCACTAAAAGGCCTAGCGAGAAAGATAATGAGAAAACCAAGTAGAAGTGAGAATGACATTAGGGATAAGTTGTCATGGACTAGGAATAGATCCATTTACATGAAGTTTTTATTCAAAAACTATAACACATGTAAATATTGGTTATATGTTTTTAAGGTCATTTAAAATGTTGTTTTCAAGATGACCTATCTAGTCAAGATGAGACAATGAAGGTGTAAGGTTCAAAGATTTGTCTAAATATCCCATATTTTCCATTATACCTTTCTATATTTATGATTTAAGTTTTTATAAGTATCTATAAATATAATATTCATGAATTATTACTTCATATAAGTATATACACAAGCATCAAAATTCAAAATCATCATGATTGGTATTTAAGGGTAATTGACAGATCTGGGTATGCAAGATGGAATGATGAGTTTGACACTAGAACCTATGATATATCTATTTTATGATGATATATATTTAACATAGTAACTATTAATTTTCATTATATCTATTTTAAGTTTCCTTATAGGATCTAAAGATAACATTATTTAGGACTGTGTTTTGGAGCATTCAGGCAATTTTCTATGTGTTAGCAAAAATGAAGTTCCTGAGTCATTATGCCTAGTTTTTAAGTCTAATAAGAATTTTATGATTTTATTAAAATAATATGGGATACAATACATAAACCTAGAGTTTTTAAAAGTTCCTATATTATTTCTTGAGGTCAAATTACTAATGACAAGGTTCTATGTAAATTGGTAGTTCTGAGTGAGCTTCTTGATGAGGTGCTCCTGAGTCTTTAGAGCCTAATTGATGGAGTATAATGAGTTTTATGATGATACTGAGGTCATGATGTTTTTTTCATATGTGTATTTTTCCTATAGTGTGTTTATATAGGTTTTCTGATCTTCATCTATTAAGATAGTGTTTTGGGGGAAATTAGGCCTAATTTGTCTTTAAGGCCTAATGGTGCTTTCAAGGTGTGGGAAAAGGATTTATGAGTTATTAAGAATAAATTAGTATATCTGAGGTTTAAATATAATTTTTTTAAAGGTTTTATTTATTTTTTGGGCCATATGAGCCATAAAGGTTTAAGTTTTTCTATGGAGAGGATAGACCTAATGCATTAGGTCTCTATTAGGCCTAAAAGAAGATTGAGGTCTAAATGTGTTTGGAAAACATAATGGTGATCCTAATTTTATTAATTATTGTGTTTAACATGTCCTAAGACATTATTTGGGTCTGAAATTAATGTATTAATTCCTTATATGACCAAGAGTGTAAGTGATCTAGTGGTGTTAATTTATATAGGGCCTAATTAGGTTAATTGTGTGTGTAATTGAGAAGACACCAATGAGTGAATAAGAGGGAAGATTTTAAAGGAGAAAAATGAATTTAATACCATCATAAGAGTGGATAGATACTATTATTAACATATAACTAATTTTTTTCATGTGTATGATAAGGTTAGTTAATGTAATAAGCCTAGTAAGGGGCATGTTGAGCGAAGAAGCCTAGAGGTTATTTTGTAAGGGATAAAAGGTTGAGAAGAGCTAAATGAGTTTATTTTATTCTGATAGACTATAAAATTTGAATCATATAATTTTTATTTATGTATTATAGTGAGTGGAATTTAGATAGATAATATAGAGAGATGAAGAAGAGGTCACCCTCTGTTGCCTAAACAACAAAGTGTCTTAAGGTGATCAAGTTAGTCTTGGCTAAGTTGGTACTTTGTCAAGAAGAAGTGAGATCTGCCTTGCAAGTTTGTGGTTGAATAAATGTTCTTGAATTTTATGATTTTTTTAATTAACTTATTGGGTTGGTTCCTCCTTGCAAGTTGGTCCTTTCTAAAGGACTAGTTGAGTTAGTGCTTGACTAGTAAGTAGTTGGTGATCCTTGTGGGGTTGGTGCATCACTAGATATTGATTCCTTGCTTATATTAATATATTCCAAGTTGTGTTTTAGTGGATTTTATATCCCATGAGGGTTTCCCACATATCTCTTGTTTTCATATTTTACATGCTTATGTGGATATTTGTTTATGCATTGGTTGATGTATATGTTTGAATGATTGCTTCATGAATGATAAGTGAAAATGAATGATTAGTTTAAGGGTAATGATTCACCATCCCCCCTCTCAGTATTTATGCTTCCAAAAGTGAAAAATTAGTGAAAAAATTATTATATCAAATAAAATAAATCTTATTCTAGTATACATTAAAAACATGGAAAATGTTATCGATAAGTACACACACTTATATGGGGTAGACAACATATTATTCATAGGAAAGAAAACATGCTTTTTTTGAGACACAAAATAATACCTTTTATTTAGATTGCCTCAAACATGGCAATATGATTGAACACTAAATTTGGATAAGAAAATATTCACACACTTATGTACATGGTTAGATCATGTATGGACGTACCCAAATATGTGTCACTCTTTACAAACATAGGAAAGAATAATTAACAATATTTATTGAGTTATCTTTCTAATATTACATAATTTTTATTTGTCACAATAATTTATGTAAACAAACTCAATATTATTTGGTTAAATCTATAGTGAGATATGTAATTATTTTAATGCACAAAAATTATGGGTACACGTTATAGAATATTAAAGACTAAATTGCATATTTTTATGGAAGTTGATGTATTGTGTTTCCTTACCCATGAGAATCGAGGAAAAATCCTGAGAAAATATAAAACAATTTTTTTAATTCATGATAAGATGATCCCTTATCAATTTATGGCTAGAGATAATGGTTTGAATTAAATGTAGACCTAGAGGGTTATTAGCCTACTCAATAATATAGAAATGTCCATCAAGAAGGATAACAAGTTTCTTTTTCTTAGCTCCTTATAGATATTCTAACCATTAAAGGTACATATGATGGGGTTCTATCTTTATTCAAGGTTGAGACATTGGGATTCATAAGAACTTTATGCTTAACATCAAAACATTTGAACTTGGAACATTGGCCCATTGATGTTTATAGCTTCACCTCGATGGATTGAAGGTGAGAGAGAATTGTTGAGGATGTATCATGCTCACATTTCATACTTTTGAGCCTTTTGGATCTTAGATCAGTGTATAAATCTCTTTGCAATTCATTTTTATTTCAACTTTCATAGCTCAGTGGGAACTTACCTTTTCATCAAACTAGAAGAACTCCAAAATACCCTTTAATTCTTTGGTCATATGCAATAGAATCTATTTTATCCCATCACCTAGCTCTTAATCAATTATAGGGTAGTAAATTCTATAAGAGTTGGGGAAAGAGAAACAATTAGGTTGTGGATAAAATTTATTTCCATAAAGGGTCGGTCGACTATTACTCAAGAGACTGTCAACACTTGATAAATCCATATTTTGGAGATGATATCACCATAAAAGTAGTAACAAATACATGCGAAAGATGGAAACTATCTAGTGGGAGAAATAAAACTAGGGAGAGATGACATGTTTGGAACCTTGAAGGATATTTATAGCTCTATAATTGATGAAGATGAATAGTTTAAATGAAAATAATGGACTAATGTCATAACTACTTGATATTATGAACATCCTCTAAGTGTGGGAGAGTAAATATTTCCTTTTATAATTTTCATCATCTATAAACATGGGAGAGTTAATAATCTCTTTTGTTGTATTTTCGTTTGACCTCTCTGAGTTTTAGAGAGATTAAATACTTTTTTCCATTTATATCAAAGCTCCTTATGTCTACATAAGATTTAATATGGTCTTTTATGAAATAATTATTAATATAGATGATTTCATCAAAGTCTACTTTTATCAATCATTATTTTCAATATCATGATTCAATTTTTTTAAGTGCATAGTCCCTTAGATTGGCTATGATACCAATAAATTGATTATCCTCCCTAGAATATTTATTATGATATCAATAGTTTGAGAAGTTTGATTTTATACATAACGTGTTAGTTTTAATATTATCTTAGATTAGATTCCAATTGGGGGAGGAACATTTTGTTGATTTTGAATTGATTGCATCAAAATGAAATATTAATTACTTAACCATTATTTGGAAAAAAATGAATTATTTCAACAAACTATAATACTATCTACTACTAGTTGATTAATAATTTTGAATTCCAATAACAATGAAACTAGAATTTGTAAAATATGATATGTAATTAAAATAAATATAAAATTAGAATTTGATAATATCAAAATTAGAATCCAATATTTGAAATAACTAACACTATAAAATACCAATAAAGATAGTTTTAGTTTTCAATATGGATTGAAATTTGTCCACTTTTAATGAAATGATGGTTAAATCTTGTGAGTTTATCAACTAACCTGAGGAAACATTTACATGCCTCCATTACCTTTTTAGAGGCCTAGGCCAACTTGACATATAAACATGGTAATATTTAGTGATTTAATCACCTAAATGATACCAAAATAGAACCAACTACTAAAGTAGGTTGGCTCAATAATATTCCATAAAATTCCAACCTATTGTGTTACAGTCCATAAGAGTATTTGAAATCTAAAAATTGATTTTGATTTTAAAATTTAGGTGTCATTTTCATAACACATTAACATTATATATATCACATGCTAAAAATTGGGTATAGTATGGTAATAATGTATATAATCCTACCAAAAATGTGTATCTGAATTACATAACTATGTAAGTATGGATATGATGTTTCTAAAACCTAAATGCACTAAAATATGTAGCTAAAATCTAGTGTAAGTGTGGATATCATGATTCCATAACATTCCCTGATTGTATATTTTATTCTATGAACTATGACAAATGTAGAGAGCATGTTTCCATAGCACACGCCCACTATATGTCTGAATCTATGAACTATGAAAAATTTGGAAGCCATGTCTAATGACATTCCTTCTTTAATATTCCCCCACCCTTTTGAGGTAAGTTGATGCAAAATGGATAGTTAATTTACCTAAAAAAATTAATATAACCTTGTAACATATGTATGAACCATATAACATATAACATATAGCATAAAAATTTCTAGGTAGATATATCATTGAAGCACATAGAAAGTGATCACATCAATCCCTAATATGGATGATCTAGATCATGGTAACATCTATATAGTAAAAATACAAGATTAAAAATCAATAAAGCACACACATAAGATCACTCAAAAGTAAACACAAAAGTTATTGGTCTAAGGAGACCTCAAAGAAGGGTAATGTTCAAATGTCTCAGCATCAAAGGGAATATCTTAGTCAAATGTCCACAAAGAAGGAATGACATGATCAATTGTCAATAAAATAAGCAATGATCTATGTAAATGTCAAAGTAATAAAATGAAGGAATGAAGTCTACAAATAATAGAACACATTCAAATTCTCAATAATCAAGGAAAGACAATAAAGAAGGAAGAGAATAAAGGAAAAGCATAACAAACCAATATAAAAATTGTATATTAGACAATGGATCATATGTGTTAGCAAAAAACATTAAGTACATATCATATCAAGTACACCACAAAGGATATAATCATGTATAGATGCATGTGTAAGTACATAAGATCAAACATGATAATGGAAAGTGATCATAGAATGATATAATGTGTATGTCTCATGATCAAACAAGCAGATACCACCAATGTCCATATGACATGAGTGGACTAAAGGCCCAACATTTGTAGATGAATAGATAATTTATATGTGTATGTACATATCACACTCAAATAATGTGTGAAACACATATGCATATAGGAATTACATGTATGTAATTCTACCAACATGGAACCAATAACATAGATGATAAAGAGACAATAAGAGTATATAGATGTTGAAAATTGTTTTTGATTTTTTGAGTTTTTTAAATTTTTTTTGGTGTTTTTGGAATATAATTGAGTTTTACAACCATTTATCATAATAAGCACATAAATTAAAGAGATAAGATACTTTATGATGTCTTTATTTTAAAAAATATATTATATTATATTTGTGTCACTATGTTTTAAGCTTATTTTACATTCAAAGAGAGAGAAATAGAAAAGAGAGAGTTATGGATAAGTGATTAAAACCTAGATAAGTGTGCATCATTCTAGACTTTTTAGATTCCCCTCTTTGAATATGGAGGAAGACACCTATAGATAAGAAAACACTACACAAAGTAGTTGTTAGTGGAGATATGTGTGAACTAATAAGCTACGTACTTGTTATAGGAAGCATGAAACTTCTTTGGGATAATAGTCCACTATTTTAAAATAAAGTTTAAAATAAATTCAAGGATAGTAAAGAGAGAGATAGTTAGAGTTTTATTTACCATGTTGCAGGTATGAGTGTAGTAGAAGATAATACAATACAGGCTAATAAGTTAGGTTTATGTTCTAGGAAGGTTATTTGGTGATTTTGAGGTTGTTGGTTCAGAAACATAGTAATCAATGTTGGTTAAAGGACTGATGTTAGTTAGGGTCACCGATATTGATTAGGGTCATCGATGTTAGTTTGGGGTTACCGATGTCGATTGGGTAATTAGTATTAGAATGAATTAGAGAAGGCTTTTTCAGGAGGGAGAATGGGAGTATGGTTAAGTTCTAAGGTTGGAAAGAATCATAAGGAGGTGGGTAAGACTCAGGGGAGTCTAGATAGAGGGTTGGTATGCCAAGGCAGAGAGAAGTGGGTGTGGAGATTTACAACTCCTCAATAGGATTCAAGGTTCATGAAATAATAAATAGTATAATGTAAAGCAATTATGAAATTAATGTTTAAAGACTTACAAAACACCAAGATTTAATTATCTAGTGAAATGAGTAAACTATGACTGCCATATAGATGACTCTAATGAGGCTTGGTGAATTGATGGGTGAATAGACAAGACAAACATGTGCTACTGGTCCTCAAGAGTTTAAGCTCTATATAATGTATTAATTCTTGATCTGAATCAATTTTTTTAGGGTAATGTAAGCTTAGATGTCGAAAGTGAATGTAAGATGATTTGATTGATAAAATACTATGCATGAATTATTGATTTTTATGACTTGAATATCAACTTGGAATTTTTCTTAAGTAACTAATGTCGATGATCTTTCTGACATTAGTCGAGGGTTGATTGACATTGGTGGCATGCGAATTGGTAAAAGGGTTATTTTTATCCCATTTTATATTCCTTCTCTTTCCAAATGTGGTGTTCATTAGAAAATGGTAAAAATATGAGGATATAAAGAATGTAGTTAATTAGGAATTTATGTTAGGGGTGAGAACAAATCATAGGTAGTTAGGATTAGGAAATTATGTCTCAAGGTGACTTAGAGGGTAAGAATTAGTCTTAGGATGAGGTTGCCAAGTGAGGTGGCATAAGTGGGTTTTAATTAACTTAATTAAATATTTTAAGGTGAAAACATGGTTAATAAAGGTTAATTATTAAAAGGGTATCAAGGGAGGTTTTGACACGGGGAGTCATGCAAGTGTGTGACATAATTATGGTGTCTACATTTTCATTTTTTTGTTTTGTAACTTGTATTGACAAGTTGTGAGATAAAAATAAGAGTTGGATGCTCCAAGTATGGGATGAGATATTCCCCCATAAAAATGGGAACCAATGGAGGAGAATCTAAAATTAGGTACTAGTTTGAGAGGCAAATAATTGATGGGTGGATGTTGAGTGCCAATGTGGAAGCATCATTACTTGCATAGATACTACTACTAGTTATAGTCAACATAATCAATACTAGGTAAAGATGTGGAGGACTTGGATAGAAATAACCAGACCATAGCTTGTTAGGGATAGCTGATAAGGTTAAACTAATCAAATTTGTAGCTCTAATGGTCCATGTGTTCTAGGTATTTAAGGTAATAAGTGCTCTTGGAAAATAAAAAGGGTTACAAGAGATGGAATTGGTAAGGTCATGATTTGAAAACACTTAATATACATGTGTGCATAAAATAACCAACTATAGCATGGTAGCATAAGTGGTCAAAATGATCAAGGCCAGGTTGGCTCAAAAAGGGTTTTTGGTCAAGGAGACATTTGTGATCTCTAGTCAAAGTCATCATGGGTGGAAATTTAAGTGATTTCTAAGGTTGGTTGTCATGGGTGTAAATTTAAGTGATTTATAAGGTTGGTTGTATTTTAAGTGATCTCTAAGGTTGTTTATCATGGGTGGGGGAGATATACGTGATCTCTAAATTACCCCATAAGGAATCCATGTGAACCACTAAAGTCATGTAATTAGGGTAATTTTGCAAAGGGTGGTGGTTGGGGTTGGAAACCCTAATTTCAAGGTGGCTAACATCAGTTATGTCATCAATGTTAGTAAGAAATATGCCAACATCGATGGCTTAGGGTAGGAATACCAACATTGGTGGGTGACCAAACTTGACAAAATGGGTTTGACAACCCACAAAAATTCATTTATGACATTGGATTAGAGGAAACTAGAGCTCTAAGTGTCATATAGCTTAAAACATCTAGAACTTGTCCTATTGCGATGAGGTGGTGAGAGGTGATTGTTTGAGAAGAGTGTGTGAGAGTGAGGATGTGATTTAACACTTGGTGGGTTATGGTTAGACTAAGGGAGTGTTGGTGTGGATGGGAATTGAAAAGGGATGAGGGACCCAGATGGAGGCACTCCACTATAGGTGCTAGTCATTCTAGCCTAGAGGAGATGGAGAGATGAGGTATGATCTTTTTGATTGGCTTGAGTTGGTTGTTATTTTAATTTAGGTTTTGATCATAATTTACTAGTTAGGTTCAATGTGAGTGTTTGGGGGGAGAGAGGGTAATTAAGGTAGTAGTGGATGGGGTAAGGGTAGGGTTAGGTGGATTTATGGGTGGTTAGAGGTAGTTTTTAAGAAATAACCCTAAAGTTTGGGCATGGGTTGTTTAGCCCTAGGGCTTAACTAATCATTGATGTCAGCGACATCTACCAACATCAATCAATAATCAATGTTGATTTTGGCTGATAATTAGTGTTGATGTCAACATATAAGACTAAAATTGATCAAAATATAATTGATGTTGATCACTAAAAAACCCAAAGTGGAAATTTTAGTAAGAATTAGGGCCAATTATGCATCCTAGTTGAATTTATACAAGTGCATTAGTGGACTATCTAAATGGCCAAGCTATCCTTAAAATACCCCATGGTGACTAAGTGCTACCTACATATCCCTAATTAGGGCCTTAGGTTGATGTATTTATCCCAAAGGGAAGGGAAGAAGGGGTTATATATGGGATAA
>JARHVA010008102.1:122500-197500 GCA_037957365.1 Torreya grandis
GTAATAATGATAGAATGATACTAAAGAGATGAATGAGGGTTAATCTCACTAATTAGATCCAAACCCCATTATGAAAAGGGCTAAAAGTCTTTGGTGACTTGTAAGGCATGGCTTGGAGTGTGAAGGATGTTAGCATGTTATTAACATTTGACACAACATTAAACATAATTTTGATAGTCTTGGTTGAGTGTCAGCCAATTGTAGCCAAATTAAAGGATGTGTTTGACAATTAAATTCACACTAAAATTTCCACCACAAATCTTATCATGGAATTATTTAATGGTGAAGGGGATTTCAACATGAGTGAGGCATCTAAGGAGGTGACCATCAAAGCCTCATTTGTAGAGAAGGCCCCCCAGCATAGTGTAGTGAGAAGTACTTTTAATGAAAGCATGTCTCCCATTACTAAAAAGGTTTGATGGAATGATATTATAAGTGAGATAGTCAACAAGCTATTTGTACCAAATGTCATGTAGATTAGAGTCAACATTTCCCACAAATAGGATGTTAATTGACACATAAGAGGGAAATATTGAGGTGATGCATAGTTATGTAGTTAAGGATGGAAGGTATGAGGCAAGGGAATCCATCATGTCAATAAACATGTTTATATATCATAGAATAGTCTATAAGAGGTAGTGGTCAAATGATCCTAATAGCGCATCTACATGATGTTTATATCATTACAAAATTTCATTTTTGTATAGGTAGGAACTGTTAACCTAAATAATCACTAGTTGGGAATCACCAAAGATGTTGATTGATTTGACACCCAATAAAATGGTAGTTTAAAGCCCTAAGACAAAGATTCATATTCAACCATATTATTAGTATATTAAAAATATGGTTTAAATGATAGAGGCATAGGCTTGCCATCAAGAGGGATGAGGATGACCCCCACACCCCCACGGAGTTGGTATTTAGACCCATGAAAGAACATCATCATTTGATAGATGTCATCAGTGGATAACATTGTAATAGACTCATCAGGGAATTCAAGGTTAGAAGGTTGGTTATTGGGTAAAGTGGCATAGAATAACTGGTCATTAATTGTTTGCCCCTCGATAGACTTTTGCTGGATGAATTGGAAGTCAAACTCAGTAAAGAGCATGAGCCAACAAGCCATATGTTGGTTTTGGTATAGTTAGAATACATGTATTTTAAGGGGTCAGTATGGGTGACAATGTAGGTTTTGTGATTTAAAAGGTAGTGGAAATTTTTGGAAGCTGTGAAGACTAATACGAGGCAAAGCTTTTTGGTATGAGTATTCCAAGCTTCATAATCAATAAGTGTTCAACTTATGTAGTAAACAACTTGTTATCTTTGTTGATCATCCTGATGTGCAATAATAACACCCAAGAAATGGTTTGTTATAAAAATTTAGAGGTATAAGGGTTAGTCCTATTTAGGGGGAATAAGAACTAGTGGGGAAAGGAGATACCCTTTAAGTACATCAAAGGCTTTCTGATAATCGATGTTATAATAGGAGACATCCTTTTTAAGTAGATGATGAAAAGGTTGACATTGATCTAACAAATGAGAGATGAAACAATGGATCAACTAAAGTTTGCCTTGTAAGATATGGAGATGATTTAGATTAGTGGGTGGAGGTATTTCTAGTATTGCCCAAACCTTGGCATGATCAACCTTGATAACACAGAGTGAGACAATGAAGCCTAGAAGCTTACCTAAAAAGACCACAAAGATGTGTTTTTTTAGGTTTAGATAAACATTATATTGTAGGAAATGATTAAATATGATTTTGATAATTACTAAGTGATCTTGATGATGTTTAGACATTCTAAGTAAGTCATCCACATAGTCTTCCATAATTTTGTGTAAGAGGTCATGAAAAATGTAAGTCATGGTGCATTGGTAGGTAATGATAACATTTTTAAGGCTAAAAGGCATGACCTGGTAATAGAAAGTTCCCTATGGGGTGATGAAGGAGGTCTTGTGTTTATCTTCAAGAGTAATGAGGATTTGATTGTAGCCTGAGAACCCATCCATAAGACATAGCATCTCATGGCTAGCTATTAGCTCAACAAGTTGGTCAATGCTTGCTAAAGGGAAGTCATCCTTTGGACAAGAGAGGTTTAGATCATGGTAGTTAGTGTAGATGTAGATTCCCCTATCACTTTTGTGATAGGGATGATATTGGAAACCCATTGTAGATAGTCAATGCGTTAAATAAAACTAATAGAGAGGAGGTGTCAGAGATTTTCTTTGACAAGGAGAGCAATAAAGGGTTCATATTATGAAGCTTCTGCTTAATAGGCTTAGCATCACAATTGGTTACAATATTATGGGTGATGATAGAGGGTTGAATTCCAAGCATGTCATGATAAGACCCATCAAATGCTTTACTATGATCAGAGAGGAAAGTGGCATAATTGGTTTGTTCAAGGGAATCTAAAGATTGGCCGATCTTGAGGATTTGGGGGTTATCTTAAAAGGGTAGATTAATTTCAATGGTTGATTAATTTAACATAGTTTACATTTCAAAATGGAGTGATCATTGGATATAGGAATCATCTGTTCCCATGTAGGTGGGAATAGCATCATCATCATAATATTGGATATTGTTAATAGTAGGTGTCTTCATCAATAATTTCAAGATGAATGAGAGGAAGGGACCTTATTTCCTCACTCAGATGATAGGTCAGGGGTCCTAAATGAATGGTGTTTATTGAAAAAAATAGGAGGTATGGATACCTCTAATTCTATAGGTGTTGGTGAGGGAAGAGGAGAGGATGGAGAAGGAAATATTGGCTCCTTGATATGCGAGACCTTGGTGGGTTTCATTGGTTCATCAAAATCCACACCATACCACTTTTTTGCATCTTTGATGGTCTTATTGGTGGGGTATTCAATGGGTGTATGATCACGCTGCTTGTAACCACCCAACTTGAATCCTTTCCAAGTACACCTATAAAGATAGGTGTGAGAAAAACTAAGTTTGCCTAAGAAGGAGAAGTCACAGATAAATTGTTATGGTGAAGAGGAGGGATTTTTTTATTGTAGGAGCTTGATTTATTTGCCCATATATGAGATTAATTTTAAGGTTAGGGGGACCATATAGGATGACCATCATAATATTAAGATCATAATTGGGGTACATGTGAAGGTTTCCATACTCTTGTGTAGTATGAAACATTTTAGGTGTCAACAATTGATATTCTTTGAGTGAAAGGCATTTGAAAGTGTCTTCCATGTGGTCCTTATCAGGAATTTGTGTCATCGATATCTGAGTAACCAAGGTAGTTGAGCTTATTAAGGATTCAATGGTAGAATGAAATGAGGAAGATGTTTTCAATGGAATGAGGACATCATTGGGATTATAAGTCATGTTTCATGTTTTGAAAGGAGGTGGGTTGATAGGAATAACATGCACTTACCAATCATACTCAAATTTGACACAATGGTGTAAAGTCAAGGTTACACATGCCATGGCATGTATCTAAGGTTATCTAAGAAATATGTTGTATTGCAACTCTCCTTTGGTAACATAGAAGATTTTAGAGATTGTGTGAGGACCCACACATATATGAAAGACTGTAGTACCCATAGTAGTCACTATAGTATCATTGAAGGAACAGAGTATCACATAGAACTGTGACATGTAATTATTGGGAAGTGGTAACTTATTATAAGCATGAGTGGAGATAATATTAATAATAGCACCTCCATTGATCATAAATCTCTTAACATGAGTTTGATCAATATATGTAGTGATAAAAAGTGTAGGGTCTTGGTCTCTAGGGTGAAGAGCCAACATTTCTAAATCACTGAAGGAAGCCAGGGCAATGATATTAAGAGAATCTACCAAAGTTGTAAGAGGTTGAGGATCATCAGGTTGTACCTCAATGTATTATAAATACTTGATCAAGGCTTGATGTTTCTTGGATGACTTTTGGATTAACTCATATAAAGACATCTTTATAGGGCTTTAGTAAAGTTGTTTCACCATTGACTCTTGAATGACTTGTGAAGGTGTGGGTTGGGAAGCACCAAGAATAAAGATCTTGGGATTTGGTGGAGGAGCATATTTTGAGAACAGATAAGTCCAAGGGGTGGTGGCCTTTTCTTTACCTTTATCCTTTTTATTTTGAGATCATGTGGCCACATTAACTATGTTGATATAGAGCACAAGCAGAGAAGGTGGTAGAGGAGGCACAACCTCATCATTGGTCTTGGACTCATGTGAGGCAATAGGTAGAGTTTGGGATGTAACTGGTAGAATAAATATGAGGTTAGAAAGAGACTCCTTAATGAAAATTTTGTTCATATCAAAGTGTTTTTGGAGAATAGCTATGAGAGCTTTACGACTTTCTGTATCATGTCTAGTTGAGCGATGATATAAACAAACTTATGTGTCATCAAACCAAGATGGTTTTGGTTTGAGAGAATGATAAGTCTTGATTAGAGGAAGGGTCATGGTGGAGGATTGAAATAAATTTCATAGGAGAGAGGATTGAGATCCTACCAATGGGTTATCACTTATTGTCACAATAGGTGTGGACACATTCATTGATTTAGGAGGCATGGATGTGGTTTTGCATGGTACCCTTTTGGGTGAAGGCATAGCCACTAGTTTTATTGACACCTTTATAGTCATATGTATTGAGGTGCTAGATGTGTAAGGGCCACTAAGTTGTAGAGGCAAAAGAGGAGGTAGCTTTGTGTTTTGTCTTGCTTGGAAATAGAGCACTCCAACTGAAGTATAAGGATGGGGTCCCAAGATCAAAGGCAAAGTTGAGGGCAGAGGAGGAGTGGAATGATGAGGCCTAGGAAGCTTAACATTATTCCTTGGTTTAGTCTATGGAGATACAACTCATGGTTGAGGATTCAAATCTAACTTTACCTATAGATGAATTATATTAGACACTGGGTGAACACCCAAAGATCTAATTTGCTTTAGTGTAGCAGATGCTTGTGATGGTGATGGTTCTAACATAAAGGGCTACACTTTTGATGGTCCAAGAAAAGAAGTTATGTCTTTGTTAAAAATTTTGGTATAAATGGTAGCAAAAGGATTAGTGGTAGAGAATAATATTTGTTTTATAAGATAGGGAGTTTTAAGTCAGTCCCAAAATGCTGAGTGGTCTAGCTTCTTGGAATCAAAAAATTATAGATTTCTAACCAATCATGAGAAGGGTTTAGAAAAAGTTTTCATAGGCCTTAAATTTGCTTCAATAGAAGACTTAAGTGATTGGGAAAGAGGGAAGTTTTTGGATTCTACTATTTTAGGCTAAAGATGAGTAAGAACCACAACTGGGTCTTCTTCAATTAAGGTAGGAGAAGAGGCATGGTCCTCCCTAGGTGGGGGAAGAACTAGTGAAGTCAGTTATTCTAGTGGATAAATCATGGTTATGATTACATCCCCAACATGTGGATGAGGATTCAGCAAGGTTTTCTATTATATTGGTAAGAGAAAGGGTAAAATTAGTTTGATGGGTGCAAGCACAATGGTCCTTCGATTAGTGTAGAGATAGATAATGCAGACTCCTATATATGTGAAAGAGGAGTGGATGGGGCACTATCCTCCATTGGTGGAGGAGAAGTAGGTGAAGAAGGATCTTAAATAGGGTAGAGCATAGGAATAATTCTCCCCTCAACATGTGGATGAGTAGTGGGCATGGCATGCTCTTCCAAAGGTAGGAGACTAGGCAAAATAGGTACAAGAGGAACAAGCATTGTGGGTTCTTCATATGGTAAAATGATAGGTAGAGGAGGGCCCTCCATATGTGGGAGAGGGATAGGTGAAATAGGCTCCTCTACTCATGGAGGAGGAATAGGTAAACCAAGCTATTGTGGGAGATATTGGACCGAAGGTAAAGAGAAGACCATATTGACCGTATGAATGTCATGATCAAGTGAGTTGTTGACCATGGCTTGAATATTTGTCTGATTGAGAAAATGGTTAGGAAAAGGCTATTTGAACACATCCATACTTTAGTTACTAGGCATGTTAGGGTTATCCAAGATATTCTCACTTTTAGAAAGCATATCCTAAACAATGTTTTTAAATTTTTTATAGTTGTTAGAATTATGGCCTTTAACTTGATGATAGACATAAAACTCATCCTCCTTGTAACAAGTTGGGATAAGATAGGAGATCAAACTATATAAGAGGTCTAATTTGAGGAAGGGTAATAACACCTTGTTTTAATAGTTTATCCAAAATGGAAGTGTAAGACTCTCCAATAGGAGTGTATTGTCTTTGTTCATACCATTGTTGGAATTGTTTGGTTGGATTTTGTGAGGTGGATTACCTAGACTAGTTGACTATGGTAGAAGAAGCTGATTTAATCACCACATTATTGGCAGACCTTTTTAACTTTTGATTGGAAGAAGAGGATTTATAAGAAGAGTCATTAAGTTTGGGTTGGTATTTTTATTATGTAACTTAACCCTATCTTCATCTATAGTCTGAATCTCTAATTTTCACATCATTGTAAAAACTTTGTCAAATGTGAAAAAAGTCTAGATGTGGAGGGTAAAAGAGATGTGTTTGGCACATGCTCTTGAGAAAATATCGATAAGCTCATTTTGAGGTAAATAAAAGGAGAGTTGATTGATTAAACCTCTCAAATGAGTGACAAAGTTAGTGATAGACTCATCATCAAATTGTCTAATGGAATAAAGGTCCGTAATAAAGAAATTTTTAGAAATATTGATAGAGAAGTGGTCCAAGAATAGTTGAGCAAGTTGGGTAAATGAGAAAAGGGAGTGATAGGTTATAGAACTATACCAATCTAGGGTAGCACCAGAAAGAGACATAAGGAAAGTATGAAGCAATAATGCATTGTCATGCACTATTAGGTAGTAATCATGTCAAAATGCTTGTAAGTGTTGTTGTAGGTCCTCCTTAATCTAGAAATGAGTAAATTTAGGGAGATCCCAATAACTTAATTATGGGTGAATAGGTAAAAAATGATGTATGGGTTCATTACATATTTTATCATAAGATATAATAGTCTTTGAACCTAACACAAATGTTTCTAAGTTAGACATCTTATCCATCAACATCTTGATGATATCAAGAGAAGTATTGGTGTGAGAAGAACCCCCTAAGTTATAGGGTACCTAAAGGGAGCTAGAGGTAGGATATGACAAAGATTATTGTGGTAGTGTAGATACAAGATACTGGTAGTGATTCATGGGTTGAGGGGTAGAAATGAAAGAGGCTTGTCCTATGGGGTTAGAGATAATGCCTTGGCTGGGTGCTATCACTAGAGGTTGGGTTGATAGAATGGTTACATGGGTTCAAGGGTGAGTTTTAAATCTTATAATTATGGGTGAAAGAGTTGATGGTATGGGCACTACCAAGTTTTAAATGATGTTTGACTTGGTTGGGCCAATTATGGTTGTGAGGCTAAGGGAGCTACTATAGAAGTTGGGTTGAGAAGATGAGACTGAGCAGTTGGGGTGGTTGAATTTTGAGGGTTATTAATGGTTGGGTCACTTGTTAAATTAGTGGTTTGGGTGACCATAGATGGAATGGTGGAAAACACTAAGACTGTGGTTGTCTCCATTAAAGAAGTTGGCATGCCATAAAGGGGATCTCCCATAGTATTAAGAGTTTGGCTCATGGTGAGATAATACTAAAGGGATACAATGTTATGATCAAGAAATGTCATGAAGTAAGGATATCCTTAGGTATGAGGGGGATATGGTTAGGACTAGTAGGTACATGGGTATTCTCTATAGCCTGAGTATGCTCCATGACAGACTTAGAAAGGAGAGGAGAAGGTGGGAGTGGTTGTCATCTCGCGTAATTGGTAATAATTTTGGCTTGGATATATGTCAAGACCATACAAAATGGATAAAATAAGGCCTCAAAATCTATATTAGTGATATAATATCATAAAACTAGGTTTGAGTATAGGTAGGTAGGTAATTTTAGCTTATTGTTTTAAGTAGGCTAAAAATTATAAAAACATGTAGTCACTGATATTGGTTATGCAGTCGATGCTAATAGGTAATAGGGTCACTAAAATCAATGGCCTTACTGATGTTGATTAGGGTCACTGATATCTGTTGGGGTCATCGATGTTAGTTGGGGTGAAAGTATTAGAATGAGTTAGAGAAGGCTTTTTTGGGAGGGAGAATGGGAGTATGGTCAGGTTGTGAGGTTGGGAAGAATCGTAAGGAGGTGTGTAATACTCAGGGGAGTTTGGATAGAGGTTTAGTATGCTGGGTCAGAGAGAAATGGGTGGGGAGATTTACAAATCCTCTATAGAAGGAGTCAGGGTTCGTGAAACAATAAATAATATAATGTAAAAAAATTATGACATTACTATTTAAAGACTTACAAAACACCAAGACATACTTAGTGAAATGGGTGACCTATGATTGCCAGATAGATGACTTTGATTAGGTTTGGTGAATCGATTGGTGAATAGATAAGATAAGTGTGTGTTGTTGGTACTCAAGAGTTAAGACTTTATGTGGCACATCAATTCTTGATTTGGATCAATTTGTGTAGAGTAGCAATAAGCCTAGATGTTGAAAATGAATGTAGGATGCTCTGATTTTCAAAAGCTTGTATATGAATTATTGTTTTTTGTGACCCAAATACCAACTCAAAATTTTGCTTATGTAACCAACCTCAGTGATCCCACTGACATCGACCAAGGGTTGCCCACCATCGATGGCATGAGAATAGGTAAAAGGGCTATTTTTAGCCCATTTTCTATTCCTTCTCTTTCCAAGTGTAGTGTTTGTTAGAAAATGTTAAAAATGTGAGGCTATGAACAACATAGTTAGTTAGGAATTTTCGTTATGGGTGAGAACAAGCCACAGGTAGTTAGGATTAAGAGACTAAGTATCAAGGTGACTCAAAGGGTATGCATTAGTCTTAAGATGAGGTGTCTAGGACAGGTGGCATAAGTGGGTTTCAATTAGCTTAATTAAATATTTTAAGGTGAAAACATGGGTTAGGAAGGTTAATTATTAAAAGGGGATTAAGGGGGGTTTCAACATAGGGAGTCACACAAGTGTGTGATATAATTTTGGTGTCCATTGTATTATTACCAATTATTTTTTATTTATTGGTATCTCTCTACCAACATTTATTAATATATGGCCACTATCATGTCCATCATATGGGATATCAATTTCTTTATTGTCATGTTAGAAATTAAGCTATTGATTTATAGTACTAATGGTTTCTTTCATATAATTCAACCATTATTGTCCATTATGTGAATTCAAAAAAATTTATTGATCCATTACCCTTATAGAAAGGTCTACTAACTTTGGTCCATATACAATGGGTAATATAATGTACCTAAGAGATATTAGAAAAACTAGTGAATATTGTAACTCATAGATATTATGTCCCGTCTATTATAGTGTGGCGATAATGAAAGTTGTGTTCCAAGTGCTTCTATCCACATTGAGATGTTGGTAATGAAACCCATGAATATTTATAGTAATAGTTAAGGATTCATTCCTTTGTCATTTTAAAGGATGATTCTCTTCTAAAATATTGAAAGTATAAGGTATTTTTTACTTTTTGGACATAATTTATAAGTGTCCTTCATTCTTATATTTCTAAATTTGGTTCCTTAATGCCTATCATTAATTTGTATGATTGAATAATGATTCAATGATAGTTGAAATATGGTAATACCTATATATTAAGATTTTATTACCTAATATTGGCTTGTTAGGAGGTAAGAATATAATGCAATCCACAAGAAACATAGAAACTATTGTATCCATAGTATTTCGGTTTTTTTTGATCTGTAAAGTTTGTTTTGGAGTATTACGAGAGACCACAATTTCTAAATTATGTGTCTAAATTTTACCCCTATAAGTTTGACTCAATGTGTGAATACAAGAGGGATGTATATAAAAACAAGAATTTACATGGTCATCTTCTTTGTTTTCTTTCACCTTAGTTTTATTTGGTTTTTTATCCTTTAAAGGTGAATTTATCTTATATGCATCTTGAACCTCTAAGTTCAAATAGGTTATCCTAAAGATTCTCACATGGATCAAAATTTGGTTTTTATAAATTCTCATCTATCATATCATAAGAAGAATCAACATCACTAACATCATAATCTGAAACATGGCCATATTTCTAATTAATATTAACCAATAAAGGAAACTAAAACATTTGATTTTCTTGCATTTTGATATTGTTTATTCCTTTGGTGATGGTTTTCATCATTGATGTGAATCCATATACACCTTAGTGCTAAGTTCCTTATTTTCATTCAATGGTAATGGAGACATTGTACTTGAATCACCCATTTCATAAATTTGGATTTTTTCTAGAGGAATACATTGTGTAGGTGGTACCACTATTGGAATGCCCTATGTATTAGAATTCATCATTTTGGAAAATTCAAAGGGCTCATCACTAGAATGAATTATTAAAATGGTCACATCATGTAATAATTTTACACATTAATTTAAAGTATATGGGATGGACTCTATTGTATGTATCTAAGGTTTACCCAAAAGTAAATTATGATTTAATGATTGAGACACTACCTAAAAAGTGGTTGGAACTTTTTTTTGTCTTAGCGTCACATCCAATGTGATTTTTCAAACCAGATGAATATGTCATTTATCAAACCATTTGATATGAATTATTTAATTTTGAATAATTTTCATGCTTATACCAATTATGGTGAATAAATTCATCTACCAAATTATTAGACTCAATCCATTATCAACGAGCACATTTTTTATGCCCTTATTATGCATAGTCACTTGTATGAACAAGGGAAAATATTTATCAATAACCTCTTTAGATGGTAAATATGATGTATTAAAAATAATTAGTTTTGTATTGATCTTGAGATCGAAATTTCCTGATGCCGTAGGATTGGCATAATTAGCTAGTGTGACTCCTCCACCTCATGCCCATATCAATCATGTTGATCTTAACATGTTTCATCTAGGGAAAGATTTGAGGGATGTTAGTTCTTTCATTGACCTAAGGAATCTATCTCTTTTAATTTTTAAATTAATATGAGGTTGGATCCAAAATTTTAAATTCAAATGTATATTACTATGTAAAAAAATCAGTGGTTGATGATGGATTTGATGTAAACATAGTCCCATTTTCATTGTTAAAATTTTTAGGTTATGGGGTAACCAATTATTTTGTTATGCAAAACATCCTTCAAAGATATGATGGTCTCAAATCCAATGCCATAGGAATAATCATGCTTCAAGTTACCTTAGGTCCCAAGACTATGTTGAATAGATTATATATAGTTGATAAATATACCAATTACAACATGATCTTAGTTAGGAATTGGATTCATATTATAAAGGCCATCCCCTCTACCCTTGTTTAATAGATAAGTTTCATATATATTGAAAAGGTTTTTATGGACTAATGGGACCCAAAAAACTTTTATGTTATTAAATCAACCATGTAAAAGTAACCATGATTTCACATTTATTATCACCTACCCACTATTTGTGTAACCTAACACCCACATATGGTTGAGTTAAAAGATACCCCTAAACCAAAAGTGGTTGTTTTAAATACAAGGAATAACTTCCTAAGCCATTTTGAAGGATAAACCCAAATAAAAGGAAGTCACATTAGTTGTAAATTAGAAACTAATTTAATATTTTGACAACACTAATTGGCTCAACTATGTATACAATTCAAATCATTATCATCTTGTGAAAACATGAGCTACTTAAGATACCTTTTGACCAATACCAAATAGGTATTATATTACCCAAGTGCATCTTGGTATATATGATCTAAATCCCATTGTTAGCATTGGTATGATAGAACTCATTATGAAATATTAAAAACCCCTAAAAGAGATTGATGATCTATGTCATCAACACAATCACCCAAAACCCCATCACACAAGGGCAAGTTTTAGTTCAAATCATAGTTTAGATATTAGATAAATAACCAAACCATTTTTCCTTCTATATCCCTAATAGTTATTAAGGAGAGGATTCATACATTAACCATAGGAATTATATAAATCAACATCAGATCTAATGACTATCCACAACTTCCAAAATAAGGGTCTTCTATCCCTCTTGCAAAGGAAGAAAACCATAGAGAGTTATTCAATGAATTCTCAAAAACTTCCACAAGAATAAAAATAGGAATAACATAGTCAATAATGTCTTACATTTGTATTGTAATATTCATAATTTTTTTTAAACCTCCCACAAAATAGGTATATTGTATAAAAAAATCCTCTACATATTTAAAACTTTTGGCCTTTCCTCATCCAAACACTACAATAGAGAAATCAAAACTAATCATGACCTATTATTAGTACTTTGAGTTAAAAATTATGATTTCTAGCACCATATATAGTTAGGTGACCTTATCCATAGACTAGACACATGAATTAACAAAAATAAAGAAGGTCAAAATTTTAGACAAAATTGGTTAAGCCCTTAACTAGTGATTGAAGATTTTCAAAATGGATCCTATCGGTCATGCACTTTGAAGGGACAGGAATTTTGTGAATTTGTGAACTCTTTACATATAAATTCTTATATATTAAGTCATATACACTTCATATTTCTCTCATTCCATTGTAATTTTCATTGTCTACATGTCATGTTTGCATGTTAGATGTCATGTTTTATGATTATTTAGTTGACATTTCACATAACACATACTTATTAACTATAGATTATCATATCATTTCACTTTTCATATCACTTTATTATTGTATAGAAAACATTATCAAAATAAACATTACATTATTTCTTTCCTTAGTTCTTAGTATTAGAGAATATATCTCTTTCCCTATAGATTCTTTCAAAACATAAGAAATACTAGCTTATAGCCTAGTCCAAAATATTGTCTATGCAACAATGTCGTCTTACTATTTCCTCTAATAATTAAACATTAGAATTTTAAGAAATAAATAAACCTTGCTCATCTATCTTGGTCTTTAGTATTTATTCCTTATGTGTGGTTGCATGGGATGAAAATTTGGGGTTAAAGTATTCAAAAGAAGAAAACATGTGATAAATATAAATCAATACACTCATCTAGAAAATTTAATAGATTATGCAAGACAAAATTAAAATTTCACATTTCTTATCCTCTGTTAATCCTTGGTGTTGATCCCTTATATATTTCTAGTTATGTGTGGTTAGCATTGGAGGATATGCACTTACTCACTTACATCTTGTCTTTAGTGATGAGACTCTGTGTCTTCATAATATCATTATTCAAAGTGTATGGGGTTTAAAATAAAATCAAAAATCTAAATGTAGAATAATATTAAATCATAAAATGTCCAAATAAAAATTTATTCAAATTTTTTTGTCTATATGATAAAACGGATAACTTTATTCCACTTACCAATTCTATTAGGGATAATTATCTCTAGATGAAGCCAATAAAATTAGAATTTTATGAGTTTATAATGAATTATATTTTCCCATTTTCTTGTAATTATTAGGTCACCTTCCTTTTCCATGAAAAATTTTGATGTATAGTTTTGATTTTAAGAATTTCATATATATCATATTCTCAATTTTCATTTTTGTGTTGAATACTAAATGTCATATGTTGTTTAAACAAAGTAACCATATAATCACCTATAAAATCATTCTTGGTGAATTCATAATTTCACATGTGTTTATCATATTAAATAATTTAAATGTATTTTATTATCACATATATAAGTATTTTCCATAACAATTTATCAAAAACATAGAGATACATGGTAGATAATCACATGCCTAATCATCTAGAGTGCATAAATTGAAAATCACATGTGGAAATTAAGCCCATAACACATGAATGATAAGTCAATTAAATAAACTATAATATCTCCATGTGTGTGTGTGTGTGTGTGTGTGTGTGTGTGTGTGTGTGTGTGTGTGTGTGTCATAGTAGTTTCAAGTTTGTATAATGGATATCTAGTACAATCCACCTTGGTAGAGGGAAAATGTGTCCCAAAATCTTAAATATATATATATATATATATATATATATATACACAATGGTATATGTCTGAAATACAATATTTTCTCCTAAGACTTTTTACTCATTATAAAGAGTGTCATGAGTTATAGTTCCTATGCCATCTCTTGTTAGTGCCTCCCTTAGAGGATGTGTCCTCTCTTTTCTATCACCTTGAATAATATTGAATCCCTTTGCTAGCCAAAGCATTAGTCAATGATTTAACCTAAGAATTTACTATAGTGGACCATGCATCCAAACTATTATTCTCTACCCTCATATTGGTTGTATCTATATATGCATGATATTATAGGGCAAATACATCATTATACCTACCTATCCTACTTGGATATCTAGGATCCAGAAGTAGATGATCTTTGGTCTAATAAGTCCCAAGATGAAAAAGTTTGATCAAGGTGTCCTTGATCAAGGCATACCAACCAATCAATGTATTTACAAATTACAAATAAAAATATTGATTTTAGATCTATCATATAATATCAAGGTGATAATTCAACTAATTAATCTTATTAAAAACATCTAAGTTAAAATACTTAAATGAGATATTTACCTTGGGTATCCTCATGTCGTTCATAGTTAGAGTCATTGTCATACACCTCCTCTTCCTCCTAATCCTTTTCAATCAACTTTGGATCCTTTCCTCCTCTTCCATGTCACTTATATTATTTACGATCCTGATATGGTGGTGCTGGTGGTAGTAGTGATGGTGGTGTGGCAGAAAGATATACCTATTATTTCTATCCACCCACTAGTTTTAACTTTAGACATATTAGTAGTGCCTTCCGTCCTCCTCCTCTAGTTGTCTATTTAGGAGGTGCTCCCTTGAAAACCTCTCTTCTATTCCACCCTTGTGATGGGAACTTTTGGGAGTAGCAGGTGTCATATCATTCTCCCTAATCTCCCCTCTTTATCCTCCCTCATACCTCTATATACAAATATAGGTACTCATTGGTTTCCCACATAGGATATCCAAAATTATTTAAGTACCTTAAATATCAAATGTACACCCAACTATAAAAGTCAACATCTCACATACATAGATCTTTATACCACTTTAAGGTATGCAACCTTGGCAACCCATTGCCTAATCAATCCCTAATATAGTCATGGATACCATATATACAACTATAATATTCCCAACTACATAGGTAAATACCCTAAATTATGACACATTTATCCATTTATATGCCATAATGGCCATAACATCTCCAACTACTGTCCCCCTCTAATAGGGAAGCATCCTATCATGTACCCAACTCATGAGGAATTTGGAAGACTGATAGAGATATCCTTGATATAAAATAAAATAAAATTATACATAGGCCCCTCTCCTTAATCCTATACATAATAGGTGACCAGATTTATAAGAGATTGTAAATTATATTTTGTCCCACTAACAAGGAGAAAAAATCTAAATAATTACCTTCTATATGTTGGGGATCACATATTCCTCAACCTTATAAAGTGTAACCCCACACTTTGCACCCAAATTGGTTACGTTAGCATCACCAAATTTATATAACCAAATCTTTGCCTCTTCTCTGCTCATGTCCTCTCAAAGGGCCACTAACCAACTTGTTGTTAGAAAAAAAGATATATGGTATATATCTACAAGAGTGGTGATCCACTCTCTTGGGGCATGAGGGAACATGAAAATTTTTATAGGAAAATCTTATTATCTTATTATGTCTAATAAAAATTTACTATAGGTGGGCACAATCCCCACTTTAGTGATCTATAAAATATATGTGAGGTCCAGATTCACCAATACATTTTTGTGAGGAGTGTCATAAACTAGGGGATCCACCCGTACTCTATAGTGTTGTTACATATGATAAACTTCCCCCATTATATAAAAAATCCTAAATAATTCCTTTCCCCTTCATTTGGCCTAAATGAAAGGTCACAAGAGGTTTCCTTTGCTCCCTTGATGGAACCACCACCTTTTATAGGTGAAGGATATATAACCCCATCAAATGGTTATGTCTATTCTAATACCTATAATGTAATCATATAATGAGGGGTGGTTGTATCAAAACCAAAACCATGACTATGGTGATCTTTGAAATGTCTTGTTAGCCTAAAACTACTTTATTTGTCATGTAATCCACATACTACATAGAATGGTGGTTCTATCCCAATGCAATAGTTTTAATTATTGGGTGCATCCAATCCAAAACCCTCCCCAAATAATCAAATTATCTCAAAACCTATTTTTAAAAAAAATTATAATATAATCCAACCCACAAAAACATTTTTATAGTAATAAAATCAAGTTTTACTATATTTTTAGGTGTTTTAAGAAGAAAATTAAAAGTTGGGGTAAAACAAGAAAAATCAATAGAGCTACCTTGTTCATTCCCTACTCCTCCTAAAAATTGTATATTTTCCATCCTTTATACATGATTATCTCTTATGATGACTTTTTTTTCAAACCCACTACTAAAAATTTAGAGCTCCAAATTCTCAAAATACAATAGGCACAACTGATTTTCATTTCGAGACAATTTTTAAATATATAACCCTCTTAACTAGCCATTATTATTTTAAAACTTTCAATTTTTACAAAATTTATTTCAGTAACTCATATTTCATGCCTATAGATCATGTTTTTATTGAATTTAAATGATTCATGCTAAAAAAAATAGATTTATTGGGTTTCTATCTCTTGTAGCACAATTTTATGGTTTTGTAGGATCATGACATCTTAATTCCCAATCTAGTCCCCTGATGAGAGGATTTGGTAGTATTATATTCCAAACATAAACGTTAATTAATATCATTTTTTTTTTTATTAAGTATTACATTTTCTAAATTTTGTTGAATTACACTTGGCTCTTGTCTTTTTTCCACATGATGTATAGATTCTTGGTTAGCTTTGCTGAGCCACCAAGGTAAGTATATCTAACCTTCTCTCTTATGCATGCCATTACTCAAGACCACACCATTATAAATCAAAGAAAAGGCATCATCCTGGGAATAAATATGTATACATCAAAAAACTATGACAATTCTAAAATGAGTCCAATAATGAGGTAATAATCTCCAAAATATGCTCAACTAGGATTTGTTTGATTTTTAACCCCCTATTTTATCCATGACAATCTTATGGTCCTTCTCAATACTCTATTTTGACATTTTAGCTTATATTGGAATAACTAATTAAGTATTTTAAATAAGGGTAAAACCACTCCTATGGATGATGAAATGACCCCTATCAATTACAAAATCACCATGAAATTTTATGGTTTATCATAATGATTTTGTAAACCAATGTTATAAAATCATAATAGATAGGGTGGTTTCATCATTTGATAGGGTGATTTCATAATTTATTAGGGTGTTTTTATCACTTAAAGGGGATGTTTCATATTTTTCACTTGTGGATAGTAACAATTTCATCACAACATCTCCATGTTTTATTTTTATCTTACGATGATTGAGTTTTTATGCATTTTACATGTCTCTCTTAATGTTTCTTTTCTTTTACACTTTATATTAGATTCCATGTTGGAAAAAATTACTTATAATGTTTTTGAATTATTTTTAAGTCTCTATTAAGTTATACAATCAATTTAACTTAGTTTTTCTTCTTCATGAAATCTCCATTCTTCTCCTACAAGTAAACCAATTTTGAGGCTGATTTTAAATTAAAAAAATTGCATGGAAGAGAAGTGTTTAAATATTTTTACATCCATATATTTCTTGAATTTAATTTTAATCTCAATTCTTTGATTATTTAGTTCTATAATACATAGTTATAGAGTATGGAAATAAAAAAGCAACCACTTTTTTCTATCAATAGATGAGTCAACTATGCTCAAATACTTCCTTGTTTGTAATTTTTTTATTTTTCATTCTACTTTTGGTACTATTATTTTGATATCTTTATTATTCCATGAAATATTTTTTGAGTATAGAAACTAGCATACTAAGACTAAATCAACACCAAATACATCTCTTTGCTTACAGATGGTCTCACCTTGATCATGTTGGGGGGTTTCAATTTAATTTTTGTTTATTTAATAATTAGATTAGAGTATATTATATTTATTTCCATTTATTATCTTAGTTTCCATGTAAAAAGGCAATAGATAATAAAATAAATTTATCTTTGCTTCCTTATCGTGTAACAAAAATAATAGGTTGTTTCGTTACTATTTACATCTACATACTAGATCTCCTAAGAACATGTAGTTTTGCATTAAAACATTAAGTAGTTTATGGAAAATAAAATTCACCATTTTTACTTTTGAAAACAATATTTTATTCACTAACAATTAAGCACACGAAACACATATAAACCCTAGAAGAATCTAGGTAAATAAAAAGTATTACCTTAGGCTTGATTTTGTTCATTTACAAGACATAGGAATGTTTTTTTGTAACTCATAAAAAAATTACTTAGGTTTATATTTATTTAGATAGTAAATCATTAGAAATATTAGTATGCATTTTTTTTAAATGCTAAAAAACTAGTTTTAGCTTACACATACAAAAGAAACTTTGTATACTTGGTAGTTTTACTTCTAAGGATCTAGGTTTGATTATTTATTGTTTGTATGTTATAAATATCCCCATTTTACATACTAGTGTCATTCATTTTAAATTTAAAAATATTTAAAAAATGCATTTATCTTGAGACTAGAAAAAATTAAAAATATCACCTACATTGTTAATATTTTTTTTAATATTGTATGCATTATGAAAGTTATAAAAAATAGAGAAAATAATAATTATATGTATTTATTTTATTTACTTAAAATTATTAATTTCTATATTATTTTATTCATTTACTTTCAAAATTTAATTTAACTTAATCACTGTTTGTTAAAATATTACAAAACCTAAAAACAAATAAATAATAAAAGCCTTGTCCAAATGAGCATAAGCACTGTAAAACCTTGCTTCTCACAAATAAACAAGTTTTATAAAATACAATAATCAAAAAAATATCTTTTTATTTATAAATCACCTTTTTATTCCTTCTTTTATGACACTCCCACAAATTTCACTCATTCCTAAAATAGGTATTTTTCCTAGAGTTTGATCCTTAGGTCCTAGTATTAACATTCAATATGATATTAACACTAAAATCAAGAGATAAATGCTCTTATTCACACTCATTCCACATATTATTTTCAACTCCCTCTATTCTTTAGATAATCAAGATCAAATTCTTAATCCCCCTATTATCATATTACCCAATAATAGAGTCCATTAATATAACATCATTCAGGATTAGTCATGCACTCACCTATTCCTCTTTTTTCCTATGGACTAGACTTGTTTTATATAATTAATTTATTTTATAAAAAATTTATGATCTATCCAACCTAATCACACCTATTTAATTATTTCAAAAACATATTATGATCTTCACCTTCTTGTTATCACAAAGATAGAGGGACCTTAGATTTGTATGTCTTCTCAATACAAATCCACCAACAAAAAATTAGACATGGTATAAATATTTTAATAAGTTCATGAGAATCATATATCTCTTGTCATTTAAAACACATTTTCTCAAATACAAATATCAAACCTTATATTTTACCACTATCCATCCATTACATTGATTGTCTTAGCTAAATATTAAAATGTCTAGTGCACAAGTTAGTGTGTTGATTTATGCATGTATAGGTGGGAATGGGATACTCCAAGTAGCACACATTCCATATTTAATAATTTTAAATCAATTTATGTTATATTCATTATACCTTTAGAAGGGTTTTGTGGTTCTTCTATGGGCATAAATATTATGGTTATGACTGATGAATTTTTAGCACATACATTTGGTATGGTTAAATCGACTTCACCTATGTAGGTATTTTATATGTTTGAAATGTTAAATTTTAGGTATATTAGTATATAAAAGTTAATAATCAATTTACATAAAAATTTAATAATATATATCTATTATTTTATATTTAAGGGGGAGATGGTCCCATCATTTTCACAACCAAATTGTTTGTTGTCTACTAGTGCATATGGTTTTATTACTCAGTAAATGTATACATATATGGATGTAATTTTTATTTATATTATACTTCAAATACATGTATTTATTTATATAGATATTCTCAACTAAAATTAATTATTTTAGTTTAGTTTATGACCATAGTGGATACTCCTCCATCCATACATGTCGGAATAAACAGAGGCATTGATTCTACAATTTCATATCCAAATAAACTCAATAAATTATATTAACTTGTAATGTTGAATTGTAAATATATATATTTTTATATACCTTTACTCAAAACTAGTCCAAATATAACCTACATGAATGTATTATATACATTGGGTTATATGATGACATAGGATAGTCCCATTCAAAAAATTATAGGGGTACCAATTCATGTTGTTTATTCCTTTCACATGCCTATGAATATGGCTCAACCTATTATTAAACATGTTGAACATTAGAGGCAAATTGAACATGACCATGAAATTGGTGATCAGTGCATGTTTAAATAGTTTTTATATTTTTTATTTACTAAAATTTAAACTTGGTTGAATTTATAGTATATAAAGTTTATATTAATTTTATTATATGAATAGCTTTATCTATAGGTGAACTATAAGTGTATAATTAATCAAAATTAGATCTTGTAGGAATGTAAGGAATTTTATGGATCTCCATATATGATCAAGGCATTGAAGGAAAAGACTCATTTGAGGAAGGCAAAGAGTGTGATTATTTTTTATGAATAAGATGTATTACATGATTTAACTTTTTATGTATATATGCAAATTTACTACTTTTCGGTATTGTATTTATATAAATCATTGAACTGACATTCTATTATTCCTTTATGTAGTGATCATCTTTATGTGTAAAATTTAAACCACATTATTATTGAAAATATAAATATCATCATTTTGTATACATATTCAAATATGATCATCTTTGTTATTTCCTTATTTTAATTATTTAAACTAACTTACTATCCTTCAATATGTGTTTCAATTAAAACTATATTAGAGAAAATAATATAGTGTGCATATGCCAAATTTCCCCCTAATTTGAACCTAGCTTGTTATGATTCATCAAGTGAGTAAATATATAAGTATTATATTTAATTTCTATTATCAAATGGTTTTAATCTTGTTAAATAATTCATTTTTTTTAAATATAAACAATTAGAGAATATAAGGTCTATTTATGTATATATTCAAGAATCATATATTTATCTATCACTAATATGTTTGTAGTTTTTTTAAGATGAAATTTGGTGTGAAGAATCCTCGATAGGATTTGTAAATATTTTAATATTAAATTCAATTAATTTCATAGAAATGTCATTTTTTTATTTGTAAAACCTTGTTATTTATGTTGATTTCAAGCATAAAATCTCCATTATAAATTTTAAGATCTTGGACAAGCAACAAAATATGTAATTCTGCGTTGAAATTATTCAACCTCTATAAAATAGTGTATAAAATTGTTAAATATATGAAAAATAAATTATTGTATAATAAATGAAAAATTTTAGAAGTTGTTTCAGTATGGTTCCTCACTGAAATGATCAATTGGATGAATGCATATTACTATTTCTTTGTGGGTGTGTTTGGATTATTTGATTTAAGTATATGTAATTTTGATATCTATGATAATTTATAATGATTCTATTATAATTTTTTTTTAAAAACATTGTATTTTAAATTTATATATTGTACAAAACAAAACAAATTATCTTAACCTTTGGAAATTCAAACTATTGTTAAAAATGTAAAATAATAATTAACCACCCATGCAAAATTTGAGATGATGTTCTTGTGGACAAGGTTGAATAAAAATTAACCACCCATGTAAAATGAATATTATATATAAATTAATCATATAATATAATTCCAATATATATATATATATATATATATATATATATATATATATATATATATATATATATATAAGTTTTCACTAGAGGTAAGGAACAATAGGCATGAAAACAATAGCAATAAATGTTGTTAATGTTAAATTTGAAATTGTAGATTTCCCCTTTTGGTGATTCATGGTTGAAAATTAGCACTACCACCATGTCATGGGTGGTGAGTAATAAATAAGATAAATTTATTAGCCTCTAATCATGCCTAGTCAAGAGATGGAATATTTGTTTCGACCAAGGCAACATCCTTCCTAATACAAGAAAATTGTATTTTTTAGGCCAACTTCAAATGCACATAAAAATAAAACCATAAGTCATTTTCATGAATTGTAAGAAACCTCACATTTGTGTCAAATCCATATAATTTCATAGCATATCATGATGATTAAATGTGATGAAATAATTGGTGGTATATGGCATAGTATTAAGTTTTATGTAGTCAAGAGACAAACTCTTAACCTCCAACTAAAATTTATGATTTCAAGACCTCCCATTTAAAATGAATCACTTAAAACTCATATATATTCAAATGAGATGTTTTTATATGAACAAAACCTTTAAATCCATTTGAATTTGCATTTTTATAGTTATCTAGGATCATAGAAACACAGACAATAAATGTTGTCACTGTTAAAGCTGCATTTGGGTATCTCCATTTATGGTGATTATTTTCAAAAACTAGAACGATAACCATGATATGGGTGTTGAATAAAGTGTATATCCAATTTATTTACCTATTATCACACCTAGTTAGAATACAAAGTACCCATTATTACCATAAGGATGTCTTTCTCAATATGATAAAATTACAATTTCTCAGGCCAACTTCAAACATGTGTAAAATGAAAACCATAATTCATTTTTATAAATTAAAATGAAAATCACATGTGTGTTTTATTCTTCTAATTTCATTGTATATCATGGTTATACAATTCAATAGACAAATTTATGTAATATTACATAGTAATCAATGCTTAAATGCAATGTTTATGTACTAATAAATACAAGTTCTTCTCCTACAACTAACATTTATACTTTCAAGACCTCCCCTTTGTTATGATCCTAAATTTTCATATATATTCTATTGCTGTTACATTGACACTATGATTCTAAAATGGTTTAGATGTTGTTTAGTTGGATTATGTGGTACTTGTTATAGCAGTGTTAGCTACATACTTATTCTATCATTTATCATGTTGTGGAATATTTATTAATGATGATGATGATTTTATAATCTATAATGATTATTGATTTATGACAAAATGTGATTTATTCCATTTTGGTGATTATAGTTTTTTTATGAGCTAGGTAGATGGTGAAGGTTGCAATCCCATAACTATGTTTTCTAAGCACATCTATATGACCGATAGGTATACTATTATTTGATTCTCCTTTAAACAATTCAATTTGGTCCTTATATTTAATTATGTGTTGGTTGGATATGGTCCTTATGTTTGTATTAATTATTTTACATTAATGGTTCCATTATGAGTTGTTACTTGTCATTATTGTTCATTATTTTCTATTATTTTCTGTTCACCACCACCTTCCCCATAATTGAAACTTCATTTCTTATTACTATAGGATTTTTGAGTCATTTCTATTTAGACTTATCAAACTATTCAGTTTGTACCTAAACCTAACTAAACTACCTAAACCTAACCCCCTTTGGGAACCCTTGTCACTCCCATGCTACCCTAACCCCCCTTTGGCCTAGAATTATTATCTAAGACTTATGTAATATTATATAAATGAATAATATAGTCATGGTTTGTGTTAAACATGGTTTAAATTCTTTGATGTATTTTATAACACATCAACTTGGGTTGATGGTCTACATGGAAAACATTAAGCCTTATTTAATAAGGTAGTTGGTGGATGTTTTAATGATCTCATTTTGGGTTATATTAATCCTTAGTTATTAATACTAATCCTTTTTTTATAGGTGCAAATGTGATTTCTTGGCAAGTCTTCCAGAGTTGCCTTTAATGGTAAGGTTGGTAGGATTGCTTTGGGATACATTAATTTTCTCTCTCCTCCTAGAACTCAATGTGAGTTGATTGGGGTATGGGAGAATGAATTCAAAGGAATGGGGAAGGTATATGGTAAGAGAAATTTTAGGAAGATGGAGATTTTTTGATGCAAATAGTGAAACACTTCACCTAGTTTAAATGGTGAGCTAGTTAGTCTAGGAAACACATGGTGACCCTGGGAGAGTATTTGAGCTTTCAACCATTCTATAATTTTATTCATGTTTCAAGTAAGTCTATTATTTGAATTTGTGGTTCAATTTTACTAGGTTGTTTAATGATTAAAATAATTGAGGTTGTGCTTGTAGCTAGAAGTCCTCAAACTTTCAGGTGCATACACAGTCATACTATATCAATATGTTTTTTCACTATTCTATCAAATTAATAATCAAATAAGGCATGTTTTTTTTAAAATTAGGTTTCATTCTAACATCTTTAATAAATATCTGATTAGATCTTATGTAGATTTATATAATCTATGGTGTTTGTGTGGTGTGTATGGATTCTCTACTATTGGTTATTTCTACACGATCAACTTATTTATTTTAAAATCCCATGTATGTGAATCTTTATTAGGAAAATTAAAAAATATATTTATCATATACTAGTTATTTTCTCTCTCTTTATATTGTTG
Organism: Torreya grandis; assembly: GCA_037957365.1. Lineage (NCBI taxonomy): Eukaryota > Viridiplantae > Streptophyta > Pinopsida > Cupressales > Taxaceae > Torreya > Torreya grandis. Next base: position 147,017 of record JARHVA010008102.1, read on the forward strand.
TTTTAGAAATTATCATGGCACTTTGAGTCAACTTTGCTTATTTATTGCACAATATTATATTTTTTATTTATAATGAACGGGATTCTTTATATCTTCTTATATGTTGTGCAGGTGATTCTATCTACTTATTTTTCATGTGAATATTGGTGTAAATAATTCAATTTTGATAACACTTTTAGTCATTTATTATTATTTTATGATCAAATATATCCACTTCATTATTTCATAGGTGTTTCTCTCTATTTTTTTAATTAATGCATCTTAATAATATAATAGTATGAATATTTAGAATCTATAAAATAGGAAAATAATCATAAAACTTTGAATGTGAAATAATATATTGATATCGCACTTCCTATATTTAAAATTTTCAAAACAATGGAGGATAGAAACACTTCACTTAATTCTATTTTTAAGTCATTATGTTCATCATTATCCCTACAATAAATGTTTCCACATTGTAAATTCTAAAATTAGTAAAAATAAGCTCAAACTCTACATGGATGTTATCATTAATGCTCAAACCCTTTGGTGATTATCATTTTCTAGGATATTTAGATATTGCCGCAATTGAATATTAAGGTTTGTGCTACTTAATATTATCATGAATATACCTATATATACATCATTCATGTTACTTTAACCATGATATTATGTGTTAATCCCTATTTTTACTATTCTTGGTTTGAAACCCTAACCTCATTTTGACAAAATATGACCCTCGAAAAATGGGTTAGTAGTTTGGGTTGGATAGTTTTACCCACTCCCCACTAAGTTATTGAATATAACCTACATTCAAATAATACAAAGAGGGCTCAAACCACATTTATCTATCACGTGTGTGTGTGCGTGTGTGTGTGTGTGTGTGTGTGTGTGTGTGTGTGTGTGTGTGTGTGTGTGTGTGTGTGTGTGTGTGTGTGTGTGTGTGTGTGTGTGTGTGTGTGTGTGTGTGTGTGTGTGTGTGTGTGTGTGTGTGTGTGTGTGTGTGTGTGTACATGCATGCATGTAATGTACATGCTTGTGCAAGCACACCATATTGATCATACTAAAATGTAATGTAATGTTTTAATTTTAACATGATGCAAGTTGAGGATTGGGTTCCCAATGAAGGGACCCCAAACCACACCAAGAATGATTCTCTCACCTTTATATCTAACACACACTCACATACACATTTAAATTTTTTATAAAATATTAAATTCTTATTTCAAAATAGAATACATATGATATTTTACTCAACATATATTATATTTTATGTTGTGATTAACTTGATATAGGAAAATATTGATATTATGACTTAGTCCTCATATGAGGACTAGGCAATCTTCTTATGCCTTGAATCTTCTTCTCACTATCTTAGTATATAAAAATTTGTTAGAGTTATTTCAAGGTCTTATTCCCCTCTATTTATATACATGCCTCTCTTTTTTGAATGAACATATTCTCCTTCATTTATAGGCCTCTAAATAATTTGAAGACTATTCCCACTAATTAGACAACTACTAGATTAATTAATAGTTAGTAAGTTATATGTTTAGTTGAATCAAATGCGTAGGTTGAGTTATCTTGTGTGGATCAATATGCAACCATGCCACCAAAAATCCAAACTAATTATTTCATTTTCAGTTATTTTTGGTTTCTTACCTTTTATGATGACATGTTTCATGTTCAAACTTTGGGAATCATGAAGGACTATTAGAATTTACATGAAATCTAAATAAAACATGTTGAATTATTGTTGATGTGCTAGGTTATATTATTCATTGCTTTTCTCAAATTTCAAGATAAAATTTTTCTTTCACTGTGTTATGGAAGTGATTTTTTGATGTGTCAAAATGATGTTTGTGTGCACTGGGTTTCACACATGATTATGTCTTTGTGTACCAAAGTAGTTTGTGTGTGTGTGTGTGCACACGCGCATGCGTGTATGTACGTGTGTGCATGTGCATGTGTGTGTGTGTGTGTGTGTGCATGTGTGTGCGTGTGTGTGTGTGTGTGTGCATGTGTGTGTGTGTGTGTGTGTGTGTGTGTGTGTGTGTGTGTGTGTGTGTGTGTGTGTGTGTGTGTGTGTGTGTGTGTGTGTGTGTGTGTGTGTGTGTGTGTGTGTGTGTGTGTGTGTGTGTGTGTGTGTGTGTGTGTGTGTGTGTGTGTGTGTGTGTGTGTGTGTGTGCATGTGTGTGCGTGTGTGTGCACATGCACACACACATGTGTATATGTATGTGTGCATTGGGTTGCATGCATGAATCCCATGTCAATAACTAGTATAGTATGATGACAACAATCATTCCTCTATTTCTTATGTGCATTTATTCACTTATGATTTTCTCTAAAAAAATATTAATTAGATATCTGAAATGTTGTGATATTGATTTTTTTCTAGTATGTTCCTACATCAAACACCACAAGTAACTAAAATGTGATTTCCAACTCATAAGTTTATGTTAGGTAAATCATATCCATAATAGACAGTATCCACAAGATCTATTCATGATGTATCCTTTACTACATGGTTATTTTACTTCACCAAATACTTCTCATATTCATTTCCATTTATATTTATTATTACCTTAGATTCTAAGATGGCCTTTATCTCTTTTTTTTTCCTTTTTTGACAACTTCACCTTGAAATTAGGGATTTTCACCTCCTCCTTTTCTTCCTCTCCTTCTATTTGTGCATCACATAATCCATATAATTCTGATAGTTACAATTTAAGTAAGAATAGTCATGCTTATTAACAATGTAGAAATTTTACTTAGTAAATCTTAACTAATTTCTACTCATCTAATTGCAACATATGAAAGATACATGTATTTAAATCACCCTAAGTGTCAAGTTGTCAAATACTACAAGATGATACAAACTTCAATAATAATTTATACTAAGAAAAAAGAACATCTAGGTTCAACATATAATGAACACATTCATACTAAAATTTATAACACAATCCAATCATTTAATACATAACGTTATAGTTGAAAGTATAATTTTCAATCTAAAGATCTAAGAGAGCAATGAAAATATGTGAGAGTATTAGATCAATACAACTAAAATTTAGAATTGTTGAAACTAATTTTATATGATACAACTCAATAAAAGAGACATAAATCCTACATCAGTAGTAAATGATTCCAACTAGAATATTAAACAAGTAAATAAAAAATAATGTTACATAATTATATCAATAATGGATTAATATCACAAGTGTTTTAATCAATAATAAACTGGATGAATGGTAAACATGTGTTTTCCTCATATGAGCCATCCCTTCTCAACCTATCTTATGATCCCTCCAATTGGTATCCCTTACCATCTTTAACCATCAGCTAGGAGGTGGATTCGAGATTTTAGGACTTCAAGAATGAAGGCAAGGATAATAAATAAAAAATCCATTTAACTTGGAGTAGTTATAACAATAAAAATTTTACACTAAAATTTTATATACAAACTTTAATAAATAGCCTTGGCAAGATGATATTAATCTAAAATAATTTAGAATTCAACTATTGTTTCAATTTAACTCATTCTTCCTTCATCATGTGTTCTAAGTAACTAAGTTAATAAAAAAATAGAACATCTATAATATGCATTCATAAAAAACTAATGAGAAATAAAAATGTAACAACTAAGGTTTTAAATGTTGCACTTATTCATTACCATATGACGAAATATGGATATTTAGTCACTTGTATTAGTGACAAAGTTTCAAAATTAGGTTATTAAATATCTTGTTTTAATTTAAAACTAATCAATTCACAATATTGCATAAGCCAATTGATTATAAATAAATAATTTCTTAATCCTAGGTATAAACAAATGAATTATTTAAATTATTTGTCATAAAATGACATATTAAAGACTCAACCAAAATAATGATTTCAAAAAAAAACCCAAAACACCAATAACAATTTATTCATAAAAATTATGTACATAATTTTTACCAAAAAAACAACCCTTTAAATTGACTTTCCCAACATCATTAAATTAGGGTAACAACAAAACACATGAAGTGTTTAACAAAAGACCAAAATATTTGCTAAAGGTTGAACCATGTCACCCTTTTTCATCAAGGTAATAAAAATAAAATAATAAATACTTAATAAAAATTATGCCTTGATTATAATGCAAGGATTTGATTGAAAACAAATAATTTTTATAAACCCCAAAAATATGAAACTAGATCTTTATCAACCCATTGAGGGAATAACGATTTTTTTTTGCATTTTAAATCCATCTACAAAGACTTTCAAGCTCATTAAGAAGTCATATGACTTTCTTATGAACCTGGAGTTATTTATTTCTTGTAATATTACTTATCCTCATACTTATATAAATTAACACAATAATTTTTGCATGGGTAAAAAAGATAAAATTGCATCACTTGTTTTCCTAAATTTCAATAAAAGAGAAAAAAATTTGTGATTATTTTCTTTGGCCATGCCCCCCTTATCTAGCTACATCCCCAAGTAGGTTAATTCTCTCTCTCAAGTAGGATTTTTTGCCCCCAAATCTCCTCCATATTAATGTCATACCCTTGGGTTCCATATCTTCCTCAACCCTTCTATATGCCTCCCTCTTCTCTCTCTCCTTCTTCAACTACCCCATTAACCCAATAAGTAAAATTTACATTTGGGGTCAAGCTAAGATCCTCCCAAGCTGCCAAAAACTTAATGCATGATCAAAACCAAAAAAAAATTACAATGATAGTTTTGATTAGATTTGATTTAGGTCAAAGTCCCATGATCCCCCTAATGTCATCATGGAAATTTTAATTTTCCAAAATAATAAAATTATTACTAATTTGACTTAGAGACAATTCTAGGTTCCCTTTATATGAGCTTGTAGAGTGAGAGTGACAAGATAGGGTGTTAGAAACAATGCCGAGTTATACCTAACTAAAATAATAAGATTCAATAAGATAATAATAAAAAAATTATATTCAAACCAAGACACTTGAAATCATGACACTAATAAATCTAATCAAGGATTCAATGTTTCCAAAACTCATCCAAGAGTAGAATAAGTATCCATTAATAATAAGATTGAAACAACAACCAAAGTAATCATAAAATAGTAGAACAAAATTGTCGTATACAAGTAATCCCATAATTATTAAAATAGACAAAACAAAATTCATGATGGACAAGTCAAAAAGATGATCATAAATAATAATAATGTAAAATTAATAGACTATTGAAAGTTTAATGGTTCATTATATTACCTTTTTTACCTATGTTGGTTGCCTCAATTACTTATCCCCTGATAGCTAGAATCCAATAGTACCCTATGTCATGTCACTTGTATCTGTACCCAAAAAAGGAATCAATAGTACCTATAATATATAATCATTTACAAATCTAAACTAAATAGCATTATGCAAAAAATAGAATATGAAGACCAAATTAACTTGTATATAAAACAAACTCTTGATATATAGCATTTTTTAAAACATTAAAATAATGGTTCCAAATAGTGTTGAATATTGTCAAAGTGTGTTAAAACTATGTAAAATAGTATAGAAATGGAATATGTAGGCATGGTTGTAACATCCTCCTCATTGTAAAGAGGAGTTGTCCAACAATAGATCAAAATAACTAGGCATATTATTGTTTAAATAGTTGTGTATCCTCCCAAGTGTCATTTCTAGTATATAGTGTGTCCCATTGTATCAAAACCTATTGGATTTCTCAATTTCTCAATTTTATATTATGATGACCTAAGATTTTCATTGGTTCTAGATACATCTTTTCCTCTTTCAAAACATGCAATTTTTTCCAATCCAACACATGAGATGGATCATGTACATATTTTCTTAGTAATGTAATATGGAACACATCCTAGATTCTTGATAGAGAAGGAGGTAAATCTAGATGGTAAGCAATAGGGTTGATTTTATCCTAGATGTTAAATTGGCCAACAAAGTGAAGATCTAGCTTGGAGGTTTTTCCAATCTTAATGGAAATATTTTGTGGCCTTACATGTAGAAAAACTTTATTTCCAATAGTGAAGTCACAAGGCATACACTTTAAATCAACATAATGTTTTTGTCGATAAAAAGTAACCTTTAAGTTTTGGTGTATTATGGCTATTTTCTCATCATATTCTAGTAACAATTATAGACCATCTATGGCTTAGTTTTCTAAGATGTCCCAATCAAGTGGATTTCTAGATTTTCATGCATACATGGCTTCAAAAGGAGCCATTTTAATTATAGAATGATAAGATTTATTATAGATAAACTAAACTAAGTGGATATAATATTTACACTTGGTTTGATGATCCATAACATACATAGGAAACATGTATTTGACTACTTAGTTTAGTCTTTCATTTTTTCTATCATTTCTAGATGGTATGAACAGCTAAACTTTAGTCGACTATCAAAGGCTATGATTAATGTCTATGAAAACCTTGATGTGAACAATTTATCTCTATCATAGACAATTAATTATGTAATAATATGTAATCAAACCACTTCTTTCAAAAAAAGTTCAATAAAAACAATGACATCATCAGTCAAATTTCCAGTAATAAAGTGATCAACTTTGGTTATTTTATCAATTATTACCAATATAGTGTCATGGCAGCTACCAAATTTAGGCAAACTTGTAATAAAATCAAGTGAAAACATTGCCCATATACCTCTTGGTATGTCATGTGGGTATAGAATACGCCTTGAATGTTAGTGTTCATCCTTCACATACTAACATTATATACATATCATGACAAAATCAACATCTTTATTTAGACTAGGCCATATATAGAGCCTTTTTAGTTTACAAATCATTTTAGTGACCCCTATATGGGTGAAATGTGGTCTTTTATGTAATTATTATATTATAATATTGCATAGTCTATTTGATTTGCATATAAAAATCATGTTTTAATGACTTACAAGGCCATTTGATTCAACAAAAAAAGTAGTAAATCTTTTTGCTAAAGGTTCATCATATAATCCTACACTTATTTCTTGGTAGTAATTATTATCAAAATTTTGTTGTAGGATAACATTCCTAAAATTTTCTTGAAAAATAAACAAGGAAACAAAGTATGTACACCTACTAAGTACATCAACCACATGATTTTCCTTACCTTTCACATAAGTGATGTCCATGTCAAAATTACTGACAAATTCCATCTATCTACACTAGTGGGCATCCAAGTCATCTTATGATAAAAGATGTTTTGGGCTAATATTATTAGATTCACCTTGAAATGTTTACCTTAAAAAAAGTGCTTTCATTATTTTAATGTCTACACTATGGGAAGATATTAAAAATCATGTTTTCAATAGTTCTTTTTATCTTCTTTAAGCTTTCAAGATTCATATTCCACCACTTTACCCTTGGGTCAATATGATACCAAAGCCTTCTTTAGAATTGACAACCCATACCTCAAAATAACTATTTACATTAGGTATAATCAGAATAGGGGCTATTTTTAATATCTCCTTGAGCCTTTTAAAAACCTTTTCACACTAAGGTGTCCATACAAATTTGATAACCTTGCACTGTAAAGATGTAATGGGTTGGCTATTCAAGATAAATTATCCATAAATCATCAATAGTAGTCATCTAAACCTATGAATTTATGTATTTCATGTATTTTAGATAGAGCAAAGCACTCTTGAATGGCTTGAATTTTTGTTAGTTCCACTATTATGCCCTTCTTATAAATCACATGTCCCAAGTAATGTATTTATGATTAGTAGGAGGTGAATTTAAATAACTTACCAAACAACTTATGATGTTTGAATATTTGTAAAACTATCCTTAAATATTGATCATGTTTAGCTTCATTCTTAGAGTAGATGAGGATGCCATCAAAGAACACTAGAACAAACTTGTTTATGAAGTCCCTAAAAACACTATTCATTAGATTCATAAATTCTCCAAATACATTGGTGAGTCCAAATATTATGACAATGAACTCATAGTTGCCATATCAAGTTCATAAGGTAGTTTTATATATATCTTCCTCTTTGATCCTTAACTGATGATAGCTTGATCTTAGATAAATTTTAGAAAAGACTCTTGCATCTTTCATTTGGAAAAATAAATCATCAATCTAGGGTATCGAGTAATGATTTTTTATCATCAATGTATTAAACATATGATAATCAATGAACAACCTTAAATTTCCATCTTTATTTCTTACAAATACCACTAAAATACCCTAAGATGACATGCTTATTTGAATGCTTATGTTTTCATATGATAATCAATGCACACCCTTAAATTTCCATCTTTATTTCTTACAAATACCACTAGAATACCCTAAGATGACATGCTTAGTTGAATTCTTACGTTGTCCAAAAGTTCTTTTGATTGGACTTTCAGTTCTTGAAAATCTTAAAAAATTATTTGATATGGAGATTTTGATGTAGGGGCATCCCCTAGCACAATCTCAATCAAGAAGTCAAATTCCTATTTTGGTGGCAAACTAAATAATTTTCTAGGGAAAACATCCACAAATTATAGTAAGATAGGAAAATTAGAAAAAGATAGTTCTTCTTCCTTGGGAAGTTTCTATAGTTGGAATACATAGATATTACACCCTTTTCAAACATCCTTATTTAATTATAGGGCTATAAATATTTTATATATTTTTGGCCTTTGAACACGTTGTATTTCAACAAATTTTCCATTCTTATCATTGCATTTCTTCCTTTTTTGAGAGCAATCACGTGTTCTATGGTGTTGTTGTAGCTAGTCCATGCCTAATATAATGTCATAAGACCCTACGGGTTTTATAAACAAAATCAACCTTATCTTTAAGGGGCCCATATCAAGTTCAATTTTCTCTAAGAATTATTTTATAGGTACCCTCTTATTGGTACTAAACTCAATTTCCCATCCTTTCAATGGCTAAGATTTTTTATTGCATTTATTCACTACAGAAGGTGACATATGTTTGTTCACAACACCTAAATTAGTTAAAACATCTACAACATTACCAGTAAGATTACCTCTAATCTCAATCAAGGTGGATTTAAAATTATATTTTTTATTATCATCTATAGTATCATATACTCTATGGTCTATTGGTTGTCCTAATTTTAGCTTTGGGCAGTCCTTGTGGTAGTGGTTATCATCACATTAATAGAACAACACTATCCTTCAGGGGTTACTAGAATAGTCTTTTTCCCTATGACTGATCCATATTGGCTATTTTGGTGTTGGTCCTTCCTAAAATATATAATTTTATATTTTCCTTGGGATTTAAATTTTTTATTTTAACCTTGAAATCAATTTAAATTCTTATTATTCCATTGGATATTACAATTATGGTTTGATTTATTGAAATGTTTGGATGTGGGAAGTGGGTTCATAGCCTTTGAATGCTATCTATTCATATTGAAGTCTTATATCACATTTTATCAATACTTTTACTTCTCATATACCTTATTCATAGACTCTATAACAACTTCTTGTGTTTTAAGATTGGTCATATTGACATCATGCACTAATATTTCTTTCAACCCTAACTTGAACTTAGATATCTTTGTTTCTTTGGCATGCATGTAGTCTACATGATTTATCAAATTTAAAAACTTAATTTCATATTTGAGAAAAGACATTTTCTTTTGATCAAGTAATTAAAAATATGCTATTTTTTAATCCTTAAAGTTTGCACTTAAGTACCATTTTAAGAAATGTTTCTCAAAAATTGTCCAGGTGAGGGTCATACGTTGATATCCCTCTAAGGCACAAAGATTATTCCACCATAGGGAATCAAAACCACTAAAATGTTAAAAAACAACCCTCACATTCATATTGAATGCCATATCATGAAGGTTAAAGTATTTTTATAGATTGATGATCTATACATCAGATGCATCACTTGTTTTGTCACCGAAGAAGGTAAGTGGGGTAAGCTTTTTTATTTCTCTAATGATGGGATCTACCATACTTATAGGTACTTCCTAAAGTGTTGTTTCCCCTATTTTTCCAACTCCCAATTGATGGATTTCTTTTGGAGGAGCACCCTCAAGATTTTTTAGCCTCCGTTCTTGATTTTTCATCTTGCCTTGAATGTCATTCAGATCAAATAAGATCCCATGAAGGATATCTTTCTTATTAGTTGGGTTTTTCCTAGCCACATTATCATTTTTGTAATTCAGTGTTGTTATTTTTGTTGTGGGTAATAGGCTCATTTTTTATTTGGTTTGGGTTTTTGGTAGTATATCCCCTACCTGAGCTTCTTCCTCTACCTCTTAAGACAAGTCTATCAATTCATTGATCATTACCAATTTAATTAATGTCATCTCTAGTCTTAACCATTTTCCTATGAATCCACCTAATAGTTTCTTAGGGAGATTTCAAAATTAAATTATTCTAATTTCTATTGTATTTAGAATCAATTTAGTATAAGCTATGATACCAAGTGAAATGACCCAAAATAACTTTTTTAACATCCCTTCTTTCAAATCTACAGTGGAAGGCAAAATGGTTTATAACCTAAAATTTTGTGTGATCTATCATTGTGTCTACATGAATGAAACCCTTAGTCAAGGTAATTACTACTAAAATATTCTACAAGGAATATTGTTGTCTTAGGGAGATCCACATGCAATTTAGGGTGTATCAATATGTGATCCATAGAAAGATATCCAAACCTACATGGTAGTAGACATCTTCTCAATAGGACCACCTAGGCATCTTTATCCTACCTAAGTGTTCAAAATATATGAAAACCCAATATAGGCTATGGTATTCAGTTTACCATTATTCAATATTGGGATAGCTAAGTTGAATACTTAGGTTATCAATGTTATTCAAGTAGGAATTTAATCTAAGCTAGGTTCATAACTTTTGTTCTATCTAATTCAAGTAATGATACCAAATAGATTTTTGTATTTGAACTATGCTTATATTCCTATAAAAAGTAATTAAATGCTCATGTACATGATACATATGAAAGATATTAATGGTACTATCCCTATTTTTAGATCATTGTACCATGATCTATGGTTATAGGGTCATCGTACCTCATACCTTCACCTGTAGAAAATAAATTGTCATTTTAATTAATTTATAATTTTTATCAAGTCAATATTATTTATGAGTAGATATAATATTTTCAACGTATAATGGAATCATGCTCACACTAGACCATCCCATAAATAGTCTTCTCGAGATTCATATTTCTCTAGTATTATTTACATGTCACTTAGTCATAATTGTAAGAATAATAAAATTATGCCAATTTATTTTAAAATGATAAAATATATAATCTTTTAATGAATACATTAACTTTTTGAAATCTGTTCCCATGTCAACATAGATTGTACTCCATTTTGTGTCATAAATAAAATTTTAACATGTATATTTGATCAACTTAAGAATGATTTACTATATCCATTAGTTTTTTTGAAAAGTGTACTTAATGAATACAAAATCTTTGTCATCATATCTCACTATGCATATTGATACTCAACTCTTAATATGCATTAGTTGTGAATAAAAGGAATATGGACTAGAATTAGGAACACAATTACCAATAATTTTGTAAATAAATTAATTTTAACTACGCATTTTAGATGGACTTCCTAATCCAATAAATTAAAATAGTTACTTTAACTAAGTTACCATTGAAAGAGTAATGACATAATCAGGAATTTATGACCAAAGAAGAGAAATATTATTTGTAACTATCTTAATTTAGATTAATTAGTAACTAAATCAAATTAAGATAGAGTTATGAGAATAAAACATAATTAATTTGACTTATAACTTATTGAGTAATTATTCTAAAAATCTTAATAATAAGCTTATTATATTTTTTAATTAGAATTGCCTTTGTTCTAAGTAGTAGTAGTTTTAAACATAAGACTGAATTAAAACATAACCTTGTAAACAACTAGTTTTCTCTAATAGATTTCATTGCTTTATGCAATATAAATTCATTCAAGATCATATTATTAATTATTAAAATAAAAGATAAGCTACCTACTAAAATACGTAAGCCAAATAAACTAGTAGAATAAACTTGTACAAGTAGTGTAATATCTATTAATGAAGTTTGGAACTAAGTGTCATAGAGTTTATAACAAATACACATGTATGTAGGTGTTTACAATAAAAATTAGATTGAAAAAAATAATTTTCATCAATGTAATAGAAATATATAACTAGATGCACCATAATAAGGAGTATAATGCCAAATAATGACCTTTTAAGAAAGAATATTCTTTCTTATTAGAAAGGTACAAATTTTACGTAGTATATCTTAAATGATTCCTAATCATATAATTGAAACACATGGAAGATACATTTATTTAAATCACCCTAAGTGTCAAGTTATCCTATACTAAAGGATGGTACAAACTCCAATAAGCATTTATACTAATAAAAAAAACATCTAGGTTCAACATATAATAAATAATTCATACTAAAATTGATAACATAATCTAATGATTTAAAACATAATGCTATAGCTGAAAGTCTGATTTGCAATATAAATATCTAATAGAGTAATTAAAATATGTGAGAGTATTAAATCAATAGAACTAAAATTTACAATTGTTGAAACTAATTTTATATGATACAACTCAATGAGGGAGACTCATATCCTATAGCAATAGTAAATGTTTCTAACTAGAATTTTAAAAAAGCATACTAAAAAGCATATTGCATCATTATATCAATAGTGGATTACTATCACAAATACATATTTGATAATAAACTAGTTGAATGGAAAGCATGTGTTTTTCTCATATAATCCATCCCATCTCGACTTGTCCTATGAGACCCCCCAATCGGTGGCCCTTACTGTATGTAATGGGAAATATAATATATCTATAAATTAATCCTAGCTCAGAAAAGATAGATCCTACTTACACTTTCAATTAGAGATACATTAGATAATTGGGGTTATGACCAATATGGATATGCTATACCTAACCAAGGGATATCTTACCACAATAATATCACTGAGAGTTCCAAAGCCTCCAGTCGAGCAAAACTATGCAATAACCATAACTAGGTCTTATGTTTCCATATTCACTAAAATAATAAGTAAAGAAAAATCTAATGTAGTGTTCACCAAATTTTGTGTCACAACATAGGGGTTAATAAATATAGAATTAAACATGCATAATAGAATCATATCGAATCTATATATAGGTAAAACCCTCATGCATGGAGAGTTTAATATATTCAAAATCCATTACTTATGATCATTTTATCTACTAAAGAGAAGATCAAAGTTAAAGATACTTACCTGGAAGATGAACCCATTGAGACTCAATATCTCCCTTGGATATAGGTGCTTCATAAGAGGTTATTTTGGTTTCTAAGGATCACTAAAAAAGGCCAAAGCTTCCAAGACTTCTCTATAAGACTAGATTACTATACAAGTAGAAACCCTAAACTAAGACTCTTAAAGTAGAATGGTAGAAGAGTAGATTGTAAAGAAGTGTAAATGAATAATTATATTTTATTTTTTCTATAATAATGGAGAAATGGATGTGTTTATAAATCTAGATCTAACCATAAACCCTTCCAAAATTTTAGGTGAACAAGGTTGAACTAATTGACCTAGTATTGAAATTGGCAAAAAACTAACTAGGTAATGAATTATGTCATCCATGGCTGACCTATTTGTTAGTAAGATTTTGTAAATAAAAATACAAGGTTTATGTGGTCAACATAGTCATGTAAATTAAAAAAAAGGGGTTTATGTTAGGGAAAGGGCTAATGAATGTGGCAAATGATTAGATAAGGGTATAAAATAGGAGGCAAATATTAGGGTAATGGTTTTATGAGATAAGTGTGTAGATAGTAATTGATAAAAAAGAACAACAATATTATGAAGCATCAATGGTCTTACCACCCCTTTCATGATACACCCCTTAGGGATTTGCACTCAAATAGGTTGAGACTTAATGGGTTCTTACAAGAGAGAAAACATCAATAATTGAAATTTTTTGAAAATACTATGTGTATACATATGCCCCACTTTAAACTCATCACATGTCACTTATTTATAATAGGGGATGGTTATTTGATAAAATAATAGAGCAACACATAATTCTAAGGATAAAACACATTGTAGTATTTTAAAGAAAAAATAACTAAAATTAAATGATTGAAATGGAAATAACTAAAAAAGTAATTATTTGTGTACCTTGACTTACCTTTATCATTGGATGATTTTATACTATGTTTTTATTTTTAATCATGGGGGGCATAGAGACTAATTTTGACAAATCCAAGGATACAAAACTAAAGAGCAAAAATAAACAAATGTAGGAAAGCCAAGATAACTAACACTATGTAGAAAGGACATACTTGGAGATTTGGTAATTTGGTGTGATAAGTGTTATGTTATACCAAATGACCATGTCAAAATTTAGATTAAATTGAGTAACCAAAAATATAAGTCTACTAAAGACCAAAAAACTCAAATAAGTAAACCTTAAGTACGAAAGGCAAACTCACCAAGTAAAATCAAAGATACATGTCAAAAGGATGGTAATAAAAAATCAATGTAAAAGTAGTAATAATCCTTACATAAACAAAGATGGGAAATAAAAATGGTAAAACAAAATTTATGAGTGAGAAATAACAATCCCTACTCAATCATCAATGGTAAAATGTGTTATGTAGTGCCAACCAAAAGTCATCATGTATGTAATGAGAAATACATCAGACCTACAAATCAATCCTAACTCAAAGAGGATAGATCCTACTTACACTTTTGATTGGGGTTACAATAGATAATCAGGGTCATGACCAATATGGATCTACTAGACCTAATTAATTAATATTATACCACAATAATATAAATAGGGAGGGGTCCAAAGCCTCCAATCAAGCAAAACTATGCAATAACCCTAACTAGGTCATATGTTTTCATATTCACTAAACTAATAATAAGTAAATAAAAAACTAATCTAGTGATCACCAAAGCTTATGGCACAAAGTGGGGATAATAAATAATAAAATAAAAAATGCATAAATGACATATACTCATATCAATGCATACATAATCCTAAAGCATGAAAGAGAAGTACAAATGCATATCTATCTACTCTTACAAAGGAGGAACAAAGTTAAGAATACTTACTTTTCAAGATTAAACCATCAAGACTCAATATATCCCTTGGATAAGGTTCTTCACAAGAGGTTATTTTGGTATGTAAGTATGACAAGGATAAATCAGTTAAAAGCTACACAACTTATCAATACATCTAAAAGACTTCTCCACTAGACAAAATCTTTATCTCCAAAGAAAGTATGAAACCCTAAACTTGATCCTCAAGTAGAATGATGGATAAGAAGATTCAAAATATTTATTAATTATTTTTCTCTTCTCTTAGAAATGGTGAAATGAATGTGTTTATATAGGTGGATCTAACCCTAAACCCTTTTTCAAAGTTTCATCCAACAAGGTCGACCTAGTCGACCTAGTATTGAAATTGGCAAAAAACTAAATATGTAATTAACTATATCATGCATGGCCAACATATTTCTTAGTAATATTTTTAAAATAATAATATAAGGTTGATGTGGCTGACATAGTTATGTAAACATCTATAAAGGGGTTATGGTTAGGGATGTTGGATGGTGGAACCTGATCTTATTATAATGATCAGTTCCTGATAAGGGGTGTGGAGGGCAGATTCCCCCTACTATGGTCACAAAAATATTGTTAAAAATTCATTATAAAATATTTTAATTTCATATTAAATCTTTAACATTCACTATTAGTTCTTAGATCTAATGTTAGAAATTATTTTTGTGCATTTTTACCCTAATATGCAACCCTCTTTTGATATGAGGAAATTATAATCATGGTGGTATATTGTATGTAATTGAAGAGGATATTGAAATGGATGCATTACAAGTTTTTTTGATTAATTTATTGCATTAAATAATAAGGATTTGTTGTTTCCATGTGCATGTAGCTCATATTGAGTGAACCACATTAAATCTATGTCTCTATTGTGTTGTGATTTCTGCATTTTATTTTCATCTTTAATTCATTAATATTTCTATGTGTTCTATATTTTTAACAAGGTAAATGGATAATTAAGGTATTAAATGACTAGAGCAAGTTGAAAAATAGGATTCAAAGATTAAGGGAATGGTTTTTATGAGACAAATGTATAGATATTAAGTGGTAAAAAGGGACAACAATCCTATGAAGCACCAATGGTCTACCCACCCCTTTCATAGTGCATCCCTTAAGGCATGAACTTAGATATATTGAGACTTTATGGGTTATTTCAAGATATAAAGCATAATTAATTGATAAATTTTGAAAATATTATGTGTATACATATTCCCTAGTAACATGGGATGGTGCTTCAGGAAAAGAACATAGTGACACATAATGCTAAAGTTGAATAAAGTGAATTAAAGAGAAAATAAGATAAATAAAAAGACATAATTAAAAATCATATAAATTTAACTACCTTACTATTATAGATAAATAATGAAATGTGATAGATGTGAAGGTGTCTAATGTGAGGAACATTAGGCAAACCTATATAGATTAGCGTAAAAGAGTGAAAATTTAATTTTTTTACGATATAGACATATAATAGTGAAAAATATTCTGTATGATGTCATGGTTCCAAAATATTTTATGATTTGTACAAAGATTTAGTAAAGACAAAGATATGACTAAAATTATAAATCTAGTGTTAAATTTTTGAAAGGTAAATAATTTTTGAAATAGTGAATATAAATATGGTGAAAAATAATTCTTTTGTCATTATTTACTATTCTAAGAGTAATAGAGCTCTGATAGAATGAGTGAGATATCTAGAGAGTGAGGATGGTGGGGATATGAAGTTGAGATGGAGAGGATGCATAATGGACATAATGAGTGTGGTACAGATAAACAATTAAAAAATTCAAATTTTTGAGTATTTGTATTTGAAATTGAGTGATTTATAAAAAAATGATAATTAGGAAAAATATAAATATCATAATGAACCCTAGTAAAGTTATTGGGACACTAGGGATTGAATGGGGTATTCGATTGAAAGGAATCAAACCAATAAATACCCAAGGCATTTATGGCAATTTAGGTAAAATGTCATGGTAGTGAAAGAACAAGATTGACCAAGTTAACCTAGTTGGTAGAAGATTAAAAAAACTGGTGGGATGACTTAGTAATAAGTATCCCACTTACTTAGTTAAGGACTAAAATGGGGTTAACTTATTACTGTAAAGCTAGATATAGGTTGATTTAGTACTAAAAATATCCAATGTGGTTAAATTTAAAGTAAACCAGTTTATTTTTATGAATTTTATAAGATTATATTTTGATTATAAATGACATAGAGGTCTAATACATCTTTTGTTGTTTGATATTGTTCAAAGGTGCCATAGATTATGGTGATTGATTGATGCCTCTTGGTTACTTAATTTTCTAGAGTGGTTGACATATATGGATAGGGTGAGATTGGTAGCATTGGGATTGGGGGGAATCATGGAGATGAGATGCATCTACTAAGTGATGATTTAATTATCATCTTATTTTGAGCATGAGAATAATTGACCCACACTTTTCAATGGGTGGTGGAGGAAGATACCATAGAGGTAGGTATCATATTAGAGGATGTCCATGCATTAATTGGATTGCTTATAGAAGGGACACAGGTGATGATAGGGTCGTTGGATGATCCAAAGGAGATATGAGCACTGACCAGGTGGTAAATGAACTTAGATAGGATCTATATAGGATATGCTTATAAGTGTACCAATAAAGTTGTCTAATTAATGCTCATATTTTGAAAAAGGTGTCTTATGTATTTCATATGCACCTTAGTTATAACCTTAATTTGGGTTTCTACATGATTTTTAATGGGATTGGAAAATATTTTCAACTTTACATTCCCATTAGGCTGTGGCCCTAAATCATTTTTAGGTTTATTAAGATTAATAATATTGTCATCAATGAGATCATACATCTTATGCTTTAACTTTAATCATTCATTTGGATATTATTCATCACATTAATGATAATCAAAATATACATTACCATCATATCCCCTAGGTGTAGGCATATTATTCATATCAACCTTTAGTGGTAGAGAAAGAGATATAAGGTTGCACACTAGTAAATATGATATGCGGATGTTGAGGTAATTTTAAAAACTACCTACTTTATGGACTAGATAGGACAAGCTGATTAGTAGGTTATGATACTAAATTAATATTAGTCTTTAATACATTCTTAATATCATTTTATTTAACATTATAGCTTAGTTTTTCTTGAAACTTTAAATTTGAAGGAGTTGTAGAATTAGGCATATATTTGAGTTTGTCAAAATCAATAATCTCAAAATTTTAATTTCTAATTGTATGACATAAATAATCAAATGATTCAAAATTATTAAACATAATGTATTTATTGAGAGGAGGAAGTAAAATTTTCATGAAACATTTCTTGTAAATTATTGTTAGCCATAGGGTTTTTCATATTAGAAATCATACTCTTATACTGAAGCACATAATCACTGATTGGGTCATTGGATAATTGATTTTATTTTACATTTTTAGCATATGGTAATTTCTCACTAATATTGACTAAAACTATACAACAAACAATATTCCAAAGGATTGAATTCCTTAATTGATTGGAATGAAATATCATAGAATGATTTAAAAAACATAGTCCTTAAGACTTTAGGAAAATAACTTAGTCAATAATCTATCATTTTCTAAATAGTACAGACATAATGTATGAAAGGATCATATGTGTCACTCTATAAAACCTTTACTATTATAAAATTTAATCTTAGGAGCTATGAACCTCATAAGTAAGCCATAAGCTAAAATCTCTGGTGCTAATGGATTATTAATAAATGCATGTGAATCCATTGAATGACTCTCTATATAAGCCTATTTATCTAATGGCAACACCATATCCTAAAAAGCATTTACATATTCTTAAGGAGTTGTGCAATAAGAAAGTATAATTATGTCACATTAGTAGTCATCATAAGATGTATATAGGCTAGATTTGTATGAGTAGGCATGGTAATATGAGGGAAACCTTGTGTTTCTCCCACATTTCAGGTGGGCATCACATGTCTATCAAAAGGGGTAGATGTAATAATGGTATCAATGGTAGTAGTCTAAACACTTATGTTTGAATTTATACCTCCAAAAGGTTGATTATTATCATTGAAGGGATCTTACTACTCCTAAAATGTACTAGCTTGAGATAACACTTTATGCTCATCTCTTATTACATATAGTAGTGCATCATGCATTTTTGGATTTATTTTATATATTATGTTAATTATTTTTCATAAAATCTACTAAGAAAGTCCACATATTAATTTACTTTATTAATATCCATATTAATTGTTTGATGAGCAATGTGTCATTCAATAATCATACAAATTCTAATAATAGTGTGTATTCAATATCTTCTAGTAGTGATACCATTGTAGGAATTATGTTAAAAACAATTATTAATGACATTAAAAAAATGCATAATTTAATGAAATAAAGAAAAAATATTACCTCTCAAGGTGAAAATCATAAATGAGATAAGAATTTTAAAGTGAAAAATTGAATGGATTGGAGAAAAACTCACGTGATTTTATAAGAAGGCTTGTCACCAATATGTTCACATGTATAAGATAAAAGTAAGAGCATAATAATAATGAGAGAGAGAGAGAGAGAGAGAGAGAGAGAGAGAGAGAGAGAGAGAGAGAGAGAGAGAGAGAGAGAGAGAGAGAGAGAGAGAGAGAGAGAGAGAGAGAGATGATTTTCTAGTGAGAAAATAAAGAGAGGAAGGGCTCTTTTATAGAGAAAAAAGAAAAGAATGGGAGTTAAAAGGAACCCCATGATTACCTTACAATCCTCCTTTATGTGTGTCACTTATGGCCTAGTCCCTTAGAAAGTGAAGGGAGGTATGTACCAAGTGGGGGAAGGCATTATTTATGAAAGTGACTCCAAAATCCTAAAGGGGAACAAAGAGGTGAGTGATACCTCATGGAATCCAGATTTATGTGAATTTATAATTCACATAAATAAAAATTTCACATGCACAAAAAAGTAACTTAAGATAAAATAAATTATTCTAAATAAAGGATAACCCTAAAGCTCCCCCTTAAAATTTATTTAGGGGTTTAAAAACAAACAAGAAGAGAGGAAAAATTACTAATTCTCCCCTTAATGAGAGCTTCCTTCAATTCTAACATAGTATAAAAAGTGTAATTTTTTTTAATTTACATAATGGCTTAGTGAAAATATCAACCATGTTTTATTGAGTAGGATAGAATGAGAGAATAATTTAATTGTATTTAATAAGTTCATGTTGAAAGTGATGTTGATTTCAATGTGTTTGGACCTTGAATGAAAAACTAGATTTTTTGCTAAGGTAATGGCACTTTGATTATCATCAAAAATTGGAGTAACCAAATATTAAGGGTGGACTAAATATTAAAGAATTCTTTTAATCCAATTATCTTCCTTTGTAACATGATTTAAAGATTCATGCTCATCTTAAGTGGAAGATAAGGATACACTATTCTAATTTTTAATATTCCATGAAATTATAATGAAACTCAAATAAAACCAATAACACTTGTGGATATATGATCATTTGGATCACCAACCCAATCATAATCTAAATAACCTCCAAGAGAGAAATTCCTATTCAAGGTATACTCAATGCCAAAAGTTAGAGTACCTTTTATATAACAAATATTTCTTTTATCAACTTTAA
Source organism: Torreya grandis (assembly GCA_037957365.1). Taxonomy (NCBI): domain Eukaryota; kingdom Viridiplantae; phylum Streptophyta; class Pinopsida; order Cupressales; family Taxaceae; genus Torreya; species Torreya grandis. The sequence continues at coordinate 167,718 of JARHVA010008102.1, forward strand.
AATGAGTAACTTGAGGTTAAGACAAAAAATCAAGAAACCAATCTAATGAAAAAGTAATATTGGGATGAGTATGAGTAAGATAATTTAAAATTTCAATTAATTATCTATAAAGAGTTTGATCACTAAATTTAGTTTTCATATCATTAATTAATTAGACACCAAGTTCACAAGGGGTAGCAATAGGTTTACAATCTAACATATGAAATTTAGATTAAGAAATAAAAATGGTATCTTCTTTTTGCCAAAATTAAATTCCTAAAACTTAATGTAAGAGACATAAATCACTCATTTCAAAGTTATTCTTCAAAGCATTTTTATTATAATAAACCATTGAACTATTACTTTCAGTTATGACATAGTCATCAACAAACAAAACAATGGTAACTACATCTTTAGGAGTGTTTTTAAAAAAAATATTAGGATCATTACAACTATGAGTAAAACCTTGAGATATAAAAAATTGATATATTTTAGATTACCATTATCTAGGAGATTGTTTCAAGCCATATATAGCTTTGTTTAACTTGAAAACAAGATTTCCGTGGCCTTTTTAAATAAAAATAGGGGGTTTAGATGTGAATTTCTTCACGTAAGTCACCATTTAATAAAGCACTCTTAACATCCATTTGATAAATAGGGAAATACATGTGAGCAGATAAAACTAAAATAACTTTAATTATGTGCATCCTATCAAAATGAGCAAACGTTTCATTATAGTCAATTCCTTCAATTTGTGAAAAACTCTAGCAACTAATCTAGCTTTATATTTTTCAATTTAATTATCAAAATTGAACTTAGTTTTAAACAACCATTTACAACTTGCCAAATTATGCCCTTTAGAGAGAGGAACTAATTCCCATATGTGATTAAAAATCAAATATGTATATTCATCATGCATTATTTTTTCTCAATGAAGGTGACCTTGAGCTTTTTTGAATGTTATAGGATTATTATTTTTCATACATTTAGACATCAAAGCATAATTACAAAAAAATTGCTTAGTTATATGAATATCATTAAGACCTGCATTAATTCTAGAAACTTTGAGAGTATTCTTGGCCCACTTTGGAATAGCTTTAGGTGGAGTAATATTTGAATAAATAGAAGAAACTTTAGGAATAACATTATTATGCACCACATCATTATGATCATCACTTGATTCAAAAATAAAAGAAGAAGAAATTATATCAAGAGAATCTAAATTAGAAGCACAACCAAGTACACCTTTTTTAGTAATTTTAATATCTCTTTTAATCTTGATTTTATTAGTTTGAGGATCATATATGCTATAGGATTTAGATGATTCATCATAACCAACAAAGATAAAAGTTTCTGCTTTAGAATCTAACTTATTTAATTTTTTAATAAGAATATGAACAAATGCATCACAACTAAAAATATGTAAATACTTTAAATTGGGTTTTCTACCACTCCAAGCTTCTTCAGGTGTAATATTTAAGATAACTTCAGTCGGGGTCCAATTGATTAGATAGACAACACAATATATAACTTCAGCCCAAAATTTATAATCCATATTTTTAGCATGCAACATACACCTAATTATTTCAGTGATAATCCTATATTTATGTTTAGCAACACCATTTTGCTTAGGAGTGTAATAAATAGTTTTATCATGTTTAATTCCATGTTGTTTACAATATGCAAGAAAACCATTGTTGGCATGTTTAGTTTCATTGTCAATTCATAATATGCATAAAGAACAATGAGATTATTTTTCAATAAAGACATGAAACTCAATAAAAGTGTCTAAGACTTTATATTTAGTTTTAAAGAAGTAAATCCAAAATCACCTAGTGTAATCATCAAAAAAAGTTAAAACATACTTTTCATCACTAATAGGAGTTTTCATAGGGCCTAAGAGATCATTATGAACTAAATGAATTTTTTGAATAACACATCAATATTGATTCTTAGGAAAAGTTTGTTTATAAATTTTATCAGACATACAACCACTACAAATAGAATTAATGGGAGTAATTTCAAGAAAACCTTTTACCATATTAAGTTTATTCATAAGTATAATACTTTGGTAATTAATATGTCCTAGTATTGCATGCCATAGTTTATCATCAGTAAAAGCAAGCAAAGCATGAGAAGATGAGGAAGAATAGAATCTAGTAAATTTAAATAAATTATCATTGTCTAAAAAATTAGTAGAAACTAATTAAAAATGTTATTTAGAAGATTTAACATAACAAGTCTTATTAAAGAATTCTAATTTATAGTCATGTTTACATAATTGAGGATTAGAAAGTAAATTGAATTTTAAATTAGGAACAAGAAAACATCATGTAATTCACCATTAGGTGTTTTAACAATTTTTATGGCTTCAATATTGTAAGAATCATGATTTATAAGACTTAAATTATTATTATAAATATATGGTTCTAAATAACTAAAAAAAAATTCATTAGATGTCATATGTTAAGTATCACTAGAATAAATAATCCATTCAAGAAGAGAAGTGCTCAAATCACAATTATAAGAAGCTTTAGTATTAGACCTCTATTTAGATCAAGTCTTAGTGTTACTAGTACTATCATTATTTTTGACCTTAAGATTTACATTTTTAATATCACATTTATCTTTAAAGTAGTGACATTCATCATGGATATTTTTATCATAATAATTACACTCTAACTTTTTATTATGTTTTAAGTTAGATTTTTAATATTTTTTGTCATGTGTATTATTGGAATTAACATGTTTCTTACCATTATTAGGTTGATGTTTAAAAACAAAATCATGTTCATTAGTCTCAATATTACCAAATTTAATCAATTTTTTTCTTCTTGATGAAAAAAATTACAAAATAAATCAAATGTCAACTGAGAAGATAAAGTAGGAAAACCTAGTTTTGAATGAATATTAGTAATAAACTAGTGAAAAAGACCGAGGCAAACATTTTTTCATGATATTATGAATTAATTTTAAACCTAAAAATTTAATTCCTAAACCAATGAGCTAAGAATACAAAGAGTAAATTTTAATAAAAAATCATCCATAGTTTTGAAGTCATTGTACTTTAAATCAGACACTTGTTCTTGAATTTGAATTTTGTGAGATTCATGCACAACATTTTAAATATATTTAATCTTAGATCATATAGTGGATGAAATAAGATAAACATCAATATGTGTATGTAATTTGGGGGTCATGGCCATGCCAATAAATCCTAAGGACTCATCATTTTTTTATTTTCATTTCTCTTGAATGTCAGTGGTGGTAGTATTTTAACTAAGTTTGAGGTATGTACCATCTACTACATGCACCAAGTGTTTAAAAGTGAATATGTATTGCATATATGATTTTCATAAATATTAATTAGTGGATGCGAATTTAAATTTAGGCAACAATTAAGTCATTGTGACTTAAAAGCTCACCTAATATCATAAATTGAATAGTATTACATATGTGATTTCCATAAATGGTAATTGGTTGATGTGAATTTAAATTCAAGCAATAATTAAGTCATTATGCCTTAAAATCTCACCTAATATCATAAATTTAATAGAAAAAGGATAAGGAGACCAAAGAAATGGATCATGCTAAAGTAAAAAAATGTGTCAAGAAGAAAATGAGAGAAAAAAGGCTTAATAATTTAACAAACATCACAATATTTTTAAGCTATAAGAGGATCACTGAAAAATGCATGTGTGTGTGGTAATTAAGCACCAAATTTGTAAAATAAAATACTTTTATAAATGATCAAAGTATTAATGGCTCTATAGTTCTCTCAGTGACTGAGCCCCTAGTTTGTGACTTAGAACTCATTATAGCTCTGGTCAAAAAGCTAAACACCAATTAAAAATAAAAATACTTTCATAAATATTTTTAGAACTTAATTGAATCCAATAATTAATGATTTTGAAAAATTTAAATCCACACAACTTAATCATGGAAATAATGACTTAATAATGGATCATTACTAAGAAAAAAAACTTTATTAAAGAATATTTGAAAAAACTTTTTCCAAAAAAAAAAAAAAAAACTTTAATAATTTATTTTGGTTTTCTAGTATAATAAATCATTAACTATAAAAAGTCCACACATATTCTTTAAATAAAGAAAAGTGAATTAAAAAAAATTGGCTATTTTTTTTCCTTAATGAACAAAAAGTGACATGAACACATGTATTACAATTATAATTTAACAATTGAAAGAAATATGGTTAATGAAATATTTGAGATTAAAAAACAAATATAATTTTTTTGGGTTTATTTAATTGTGGAATGTGAAACCACTTAAAGGAATGGTGAAAATACTAAATTTTGATTTGTGGATTGATTTATGGAATCTTTGAATTACATTTGATTTAAAAAATATTAACATGGAAGATATAACTGCATGATTACTAAAAAACATAATAAAAAAATAGAGATTATGAATTAGAAACTGTGAACACTCCCAAAAACTACAAATTGAACATGAAAACACACTAAAAAACAAAATGCATTACCAATGCAAGGATAGGGGAATAGACACCAGTCTATAAAGATAGATAAACTATAACATAATAAAGCGCTAGAAAGAAATGCCTACAAGAAAACTGGGTGAACATGGAGCTAGAAGGGAATCTTAGTTTGACAGAAGAGAAAAATTAGATGGATAGTCAACAAAGAGATAAAATTAAATATTGTGAAGATAAAGCAAAGGGCATGACCCAAAAGGGAGGCAAAAGGCAAAGACCAAGATAAGAAGCTAAAAATAACTTGGAATATCTTTTTTTTATTGAAAAAAGACTCACAACTATAAGGTGACACCCTAAGTAAAGTCTAAAAGGTAGGATTGAAGTAATATAAAATAAAAATCTAATTATTTAGAGAGAAAGTATCTAAAACTTAATACAACTAAAAAAATTTATTTATGTGATAACTAGCTCTTCAGTATCGATAATATGCAAAAAACAACTTAGAGCAAAATGCTGAAAAATACTTAATTATTTTTGTTTGATATTTTACATAAAATATAAAGTGAGTAAAGGAGTATCATCACCTACTTGGAAGGATCCAAAAAATAGGTGGTGTATTCAAAATGCTCCATATGAGCAATGTGCAAAACTTGTGAGTAGAAAAACTCCATAAAAAAATTAGAGGAAAAACTGGATTGTAAAAAAGGGAAAGGGTAGAGCCCTTACAAAAAAATTAAAATTCCTCTAAAAAACTATACACTTGTGAAAATAATGTCAATAGGATAAACCTAGGTATGATACCATGAAGGAATTATGCCAAAAATGGTTATCAATAACATAAAAAATGAAAAATTTAATGAAAGTAAGAAATAATATTACCTCTCAAGGTGCAAACCATAAATGAGACAATAATTTTAAAGTAAGAAATTGATTGTATTGGAGAAAAACCCACATTGTCTTATAAGAAGGCTTGTCACCAATATCATCACAAGTAAAAGACAAAATTAAGAGCATAATGAGAATAAGAGAGAGATATATGAGTTTCTATTGAGTAAATGAGAATAGGAAGGGATATTTTATAGATCAAGAGGGAAAAAATGGGAGTTACAAGGAATCCCATGATTACCTTACAAGCCTCCTTTGTGTGTACCACTTATGTCATAGTCCCTTTTAAAGTGAAGTCAGGTGTGTGCCAAGTTAGGGAAGGGTTTATTTATGCAATTCACTACCAAATCCTAAAAGAGAACAAAGAGGTGAGTGACACATCATGGAATCCAAATTTATGTGAATTTGTATTTCACATAAATAAAAATTCTACACACAAAAAAAAGGGAACTTATGATAAAATAAGTTATCTAAAATAAAGAGTAACCCTAACAAGCATGGACCATGGAATCTAATATAATCTTTGGGTGAATGATGGGAGTAAGAGGAATAAAAAGATTCATATATGCCCTTAATAATCTAGTGGTAAAAATAAACAACTTAGATTTAATATTAAAAAAAATTAAATTTAAAAAGGCCAAATATTATACATTATTAATTTTAGTGTTAATAGTGTAAAAGGATTTGATCCTGTAATTACATAGTTTTTAACAAAATTTACATATTAAAGGAAAATAGCATGTAATGATTACAATCATAGCTTGTGTCAATAAATATAAAATACGTATATCTTTTAAATTCGTATGAGATTTGTGAATGAGGAAAAATTAAAAATTAGGTCTAAAACCATATTTATATATAAAAATATGAAAACTTAGATATCACAATGAAACCTTAAGGGTAAATTAGGGTTTTTCTATGTTCAATATATAAACACGTCCAAAAATATGTTTTAATTTTTTTTTTAATTAATATTATCTAACAATATATACAAATTTTGAACTAATTAAAATTATATGAAATATATAAATAAACATAAATATGAATGTAAAAGGTAGATTCTAATTTCAAAATTGCACTTTCTATTTATGGAAAGAACTAGGAAGATTAAATTACTTATCACTTCACTATATTATGCAAGTCTAATAATGAATGAAGATATCAAAAAGGGTGGGGAAAAAGACTATGATTCACTTGGATGATGATATGATTCTATAGATGCACCTAGAATAAATTTTCCAACTCTAGATAGCACCCACTGATGATATGCTATGCAATGTGATGGTATTTCTTCGATAATTTTTTCTTATTTTTTCCACAAAGGTTGATACATTTGCTTGTAATCTATCCTAATGTGTGATCTTCAATAGATATTTATGTACACAATTCTAGAAACATGTATCATTATATTTTAAACCCTAAGTCCACTTTAAACACTAGGATTTGGTTTATAAAATGGGAAATAAGGTGGGTTGATCTAATCCAAAACACTCCTTGATGAATTTTTGAGTGTTTCTTACATATCCAATAGTCTAAATAAGCAAGTATAACTATATATATATATATATATATAGTATTCCACTTTGGGTGTATGTATGAAATATTGATAATTTAATGAATGCAACCTATGATCTAGATTTATATACTTGTAAATGACAACTTTGGCTGGGATTTTGACGTGATTTTGTCTAAGACCTACTCCTTGTGATTGATAGATGAATTAGAAAGAATAGGGTAGTCCCTTTGAATTATATATATGTATAATATGCTTCTTTAATAAATTATAGATATAAATAGGATTATACATAATGTGTATTCATATGGGACTCTTTGGGTACTATCTCATGCCATTGACATATGAAAAATATGGGTTGACCCATAGTAAGTACTTGAATTTAAAAATTAATCATTGCTTAGGATGAGATGAGTATATAAGGTTAAGATAATTCTATAATTCCATAATATTATGAGTCAAAATAATTATTATATAAAATTAGAATTGTGATTTTATGATCTATATATATTTTTGATATGATTTTGAACATGTTAGACACATACTATGGAGTTCTTATAGGTGATTGATGGAAAATTAAAAAGTTTCACCCATGGAAAGTATGTGGATGTTAGAGAATGGTGAATAATATCCATATCTATATGCCCAAGTCATTTAAGGTGAAGAATAATTAGAAATTAAATTTTCAAGTATCTAATACCAAATTTTATTATATATGCCAACATTAAATCTCATTGTTCAAATTTGTCCCAAACTAAGCATATTAAAAAATTACCAAGATTTTAATTCACTAATTCCATTTTCCCATCCATTTAAGGATGATAGGCTAATATAAAATACAATATCATGTTAAATTTATGTAATAATGTTTTTCCAAAAATGCCCAACAAGTTTGTTTATCTGATACAATATTTCTTGGTAAACAATGAAATTTCACCACCTCATTGAAAAATAGGTTAGCAATATTTGTGGGAGAACTAGTCTTCTTGCATGCTATAAAATTAATAATTTTTAAAATTTATTAACAAAAAAAACTATATTCATTACCTTGCTATGTTCATATTATTACAAGAATAAAATGCATGCTTAATATATCCCATGGTTTATCCATAATAGGTAATGGCTTAGATAAATTGGTAATCTAGCCTTTTTATTTTACATATTAGTAAATTTTGCATCTAGCATGAACTTCTTAACACACACACTTAAATATATTCCCCAAAACATTATTCACTCATTTGAGCCAAAGGTTTTTAATATCCAAAGTATGTAGCCATGCCTCTGCTTTGTTTAGCCTTCAACATATTCTCCCTTATAGAGCCTTGAGATAGGCATAACCTATTCCCTTTAAAGATATATCCATCCAAAATCATATACTCCAACCACTATGTTTTGGCCATCCCTATGAATTTTTTTCACATTATCCATGCATCCAAAAAACCCTCATAGTCCTCATACAATTTTTTTATAGAATCAAAACAAAAAACCTCAAATTTGAGCTCATTCAAAACTCAAATTTTCCTACTGAAGGCATTTACAAACTTATCATATTTCACACTTATATGTTTAAAAAAAGAAATAAATTTGAATAAATTTTACCTATTTCATATGATTTAATTTAGTTTTCCTTGTATATTTATAAAATAAATATCTTGGTGATCCATATACAAAACAAATTACTTTGAAAACAAATAATTCCACCACTTCTTAAGAGTTTGGACTATTATGTAAAAGTCTTATCATAAATAGAATATTTTTTATTTGTATTATTTAACTTCTCACTCAATTATGTAATTTTATTTCCTTTTTGACTTAATACTACATCAATGGTTATTCTTCTCACTTCAAATTCCACTTGGAATACCTTCTCAAAATTAGGTAATGGTAACACTAGCTATTTTTTATCTTTCTTCAAAATATGAACACTATTATCTCTTAAAATTATCCAACATAGTTTTTTTATCTCCATTAATATTTTTTGTGATTGGTTCACAATTTCCACAAGATTTCCTTATAAATTATATATATAAATTGGCTAATCAATGAAAACTTCTAGCTTTAAACATATTTTTTGGTTAAGTCCACTCCATAATTTCTTTCGCCTTTTTAGGGTCTATTTTTAATCCTATATCTTGATGTTATTTTAACTTATCCAATACCAAAATCAAGTTCTTTATTTTATCTTCCTTGTAATTACTAAAATTAAAAATATCATCTAAATAAAAAACCAAAAATTTGCTTCTGAATGGATTTGGTACCTCATTTATTAGCCTCATAAAATTACTTGAGTGTTTGTCAACTCAAATGGAATAACTAACCACTCATATAACCCTTCATTTTTTTTTTTAATATTTCTTCATTCATCTCTTCTCTTATTCAGATTTGGTGATACCTACTTTTTAAATCCATCTTTCTGGAGTATATGGCTCTGCTAAAATAACCCATTAAATAATTTATCCTTGTTAATGGAAATTGTACTTAAAGGTGATCTTATTTATTCCCTTGAATATGTACACATTATCCATTGTCATCCTTTATTTAGTGTAAACATTATTTTAGATATACATGGGCTCAAGCTCTCTCTAATCAAGCCTTTATTCAACAACTCTTTCACTCATCTCTTGTTCTCTGCATTCTCCATTAATGTTTGTCTATAATCTACCTTATTAGGAGACATTGATTTTGACACCAAATCCATATTATGAATGATGCTTCTCATTTTTGGTAATACTTAAAAAAAATCATTGATCACAATGTCAAAATACTCATTCAAAAAAAAAAGAATTTGAATGGGAGGGTCACTTACCTTAGTGTTTGTCATGATTGATATCAGTTTTGTAGTTAAAGTAACATATGTTATCTCTTCCATTACTACTTTCAAAAAATATTTTATTGAAACCATAAAAAAACTTTGAACTATTTTTCACTCATTCTCTTTTATCCTTCAATGGACATAAGCTAAACTTATGTCCACCCTTCATGATTCTTCCATCATGCACAACTCTTCTATAATAATTCCATGGCATTCCCAACAACACACAACATAAATCCATGTGCATAATTTCAAATAGAACCTAATATTTATATGAACAAATTTTATTTAAATTCACCATACATTGTTAGTTTACTGGCACTTTGTGGCCTTTATGAAACCATGAAAATTTATATGGAATAGGGTGTACTAAACTTTTTAGCACAAGTTTCTCTATAATTTATGTATACACCATATTTTATATGCATATACTATTGATAACTAACTTATAACACTTACCCATATATTTTTAAATAGTATATAATATACTTTTCCTTTGTAATTTCTTTTTTATATCCTTGTCTAGTTTTGTCAACACTCTTTTCATGATAAGATCCATTCCATGTTCTGGTCTTACATGTGTGTTTGAGACCCAAAAATTTCTTCATCTCTATGATAAATATGAAATATCCCTTCATATCTTATGTTATTATCCTAAGGTTCTTATAAACACTCACAATTTATACTTCCAACATACTTATCTCACTTATATAAACTACCTATGAATCCTTAGCCTCTTCTTCTTGTATTTGTATTATGAGTTTAAGAGCTACTCCTCCATCATAAGTTTTATGTCCTACACCACTATTTTTTCCCCTTCCTATTTATGATCATCCTTTACCTCTATATTTCATTTGTTATCTATTTTACAAATTTTATTCTTCCTATAATACACATTGATATGATTTTTCCATAGTTTTTCTGGTTTAGAAAACTAATATCATCTTAAATACTAATATGCAATCCATTTTCATACTTAACTACTTTATCTTGGTAATTTTATACATGTCTATCTATTATAAAATTCATCATTATATTATTTAATGATAATCTCATTTTGTCTCAAGTTTTGTATTTTCTTAAGAAAACTCATTTGATAATCTAAGGGAAAGAATTTAGCCTTCAATTTTGAGACCATTATATCCTATGAATTTATTTTCCCATTACCTATATTTTGTCTCTCAATTTTACATGATCCCACCATAGACATGCATGACCTTTCATCTTTGTGCATGAAAATTTAAATTTCTTGGCATCCTCCATATACTCATGGTCAAAATATTTTTCCATCTTTGTTAGCTAATCCAAAATATATTCAAGGTTTAAGCTTCTAATGTAATAAGGTGTATACAAATTTGATTTCTACAAAGATTTGAAACTAATTTGAGATATATAGTCTCAAATTCATCTTTCTCTTTATGTATTTGAGATCCTTATTGACCCTTTATTATTAATATTCACTTACATCTTCAACATGTACTCCTTTCCTTTATGTTGTCTCCATGGATTATATTATTGCTTGTATTCATCTCATTTTTTCTACTAGGTCTACAAATACAGATGTTCCTTCTCTTTAACCTCTTCTAATGGAATTACCTATGTTTTCCATTTATTCACCCAATTGAAAGTTTATTCCTCAAAAATATCCTATAAATCATCTAGATTATTCACACATGCATCTTAAAAACAACAAAATTGTGTTTTGGTACAAATTGGTGCAAGTGAAAGATCTAGGGGACAAATTTTAAATGGTTTTATCACTCCTTAGAAGTGATATTTGTTCATATATAACACACAAATACACAATAAAAAATAGATACAACACATTTATTTATCAATTTAGTTACAAATTTACATCACTATTTTGACTTTGAGATTAAAATATATTATTACACTTGTAGGCTTAAAATTATAATTCTTCCTTGAGGTCTCTCATGTTTCTTGATTATTTCAACTGTTTGATCATAAAATTTATTCATTCCTTTCTTGATCTTTGTTCCCTTTTTATCCTTCTACGAAAATCATATTAAATTATGCATGTGATCGCTCATCCTCATTTTCCTCTTATTTTTGGCATTCATAATTCTATTCAATGCTCGATCCTCCAATTTATTCTCTAAGAAACAATAGATTTTGAGTGTCTATAAATAATAAGTGATTTTTGTTGCTTCTTCCTTGAGGTTTCTATTATTTCTTTATTTTTTTGAATGCTCAATCCTTCAATTTATTTTTTCATTTATTGATCTATTCTCCCCTTTTTATCCTACGATGAAAATACCCTTAATGCTTGCATGATGCCCCTCATCCTAAATTTTCCAAAATTTCCAAAACTATATGTGTGTGTGTGTGTGTGTGTGTGTGTGTGTGTGTGTGTGTGTGTACATATATATATATATATATATATATATATATATATATATATATATATATATATATATCTGTGTGTGTATACTATATATATCTATATACATATAATACACACACACACACACACACACACACACACACACACACATATACATATACATATCTACACATACACACAGATATATATATATATATATATATATATATATATATATATATATATATATATATCTATATATATATATATATACATACATACATACATACATACATATATATACATATGTGTGTGTGTGTGTGTACTTTTATTTTTATTATTTTCATTATTATATTATATGTTTTAGTTTCAACATTATGATCATACTATTTTAATTTTTTATAATAGAATATTAAAAAAATAGGAGTATATTATGCATTTATAATGTTATTCATATATTAGCATTTATGATTTTTAATATCACTTATGTGATAATGTTACTCAAAACTACTATCCCGAACCATTTAGATAAATAAAGTCATTATAATTTAGTTGGATAATATATTGTTAAATAATTTGAAATGGTTTTGATTCTAGTCATTGTAATACAATTTTAACTTTAAATTTTAATTGATCCATATATACTTGACTCACTTTTTTATTCCATATTTCTTTTAGAGAGGATATAGATATATTTTTACTATAATTTTCCTTAGCATCTATAACCATTCCATTTTTTAGTATCACATATATCAAGAGATGAAATGACCAATAGATCCCTAGTGGGAATATCTTTGTATAATTTAGTCAAGATAGAATGTGAACTAGAAGGACTTATCCTAGTGTTTTTTTTTTTTTTTTTGTGAATGTTGATATACCATTTTTTCCTTGGTAGTAATGCATTGGGATGTCACAATATTCTTAGAATAACTACTATAAAAAGTATGAGAGGAAGACCTTATTGTATTGTGATCAAATGTGATAAATCTTCTATCAATAATTTGTGTAATACATTGTTGTAAATCACAAAAATAATTATCATGATGTCCATTAATACCATGGTAAGTGTAAAATGGTTGACTATTTTATATTATCAATCCTATGAGGTGGATGAAAATAATTTTGAGGAAGAGTAATAATCTTTTTATCTAGTAATCTATGCAATATATCATGTGGTAGATCTATAAGGAAACCAAAATTAAGAGGTTGCCTCTTAGTATAATTAGATAAACTTGTTTTAGGTGTTATTATATAAACTTATTATTTTACTTTATGTAAAACTTTTATTGATTTTTCCTTGATATGAAATGTATCCTTAGGAGGAATAATAGGTGATTTCTTATTATACTTATTAAAAAAACTATTTTTTTAATTCCTTCTCATTTAAGAAAATTGTACAATACTTTTTCCTTTTAATAAAATGAATTAGACTCAAAATTTTGAGTGGTAAATTGTTGCTTCGGTGAAGGTGATCTTAATTCAAATATTTTATTACTATCTATATCACATGCATAGCGGTTCATATCCATGTATATTTTTTCAAAAAGAATGTAAGGATTATAGAATGTTCTTTATCTAAGGGTTGACATGTCAAAGAGTTTAAAGAATTCTTGAATCACAAAATGTAATCTCTAATAGACTCATCATGACCTTACTTTAGGCATCGTAAATATTCCAATGCTAATTTAGGCATTTTTTGTTTGTGATAATTTGATAAGAATATGTCTTATAATCTTTTAAATGTAACTAAATAATCATTAGGAAGACTACATAACCAACCCCAAGCATTTTGTGTTAGCCTATTGTGGAACTATTCTAATAATATGTGTCTGTATTTTATTTGTTGTTCAAAAGAGTGTACATATTATGTTAAATGGCTAGTAGGGTCTCCACAACCATCAAATAAGGGAAACATAAGAATGAAAAACTATTCTATGTATGGATCTAAAATATGGTTCAAGATGTCGATCTCTAATGATATTGTATTTAATATTAGCATGACATGATTAAAGTTGAAAATTAAGATCCAATACTTAATTTTAAAGGTATCCTATAACATTATTCATAAACATAATATGCCTAGTATGAAGCATAGTAGTTTTGAAAGGTGTACTCAGGTTTTAATTTAACATGTAATCGAAACATAGGTATGATGGAATCATAACTACTATCACTGCATTTTCTAGGATTACATTCTAATAAAACATCATTATGTAATATTTTATTACATGAAATTTGTAAATAAGTAATATAAATTGCATCATTTTGAATGTTACTAAAAATTCATGTATAATTTGAATGTCACATTATTTTTTAGAAGGATATAAGAAAATATTTTGTTCATGTGCATCTATTTGTGTTTCTATATAAAGAAAAGAGGAATCATATTAAAATTTTATATCATTTACATTATTTATAGAGAGAAAAGGAGAATCACAATACATATTTATATAATTTACATTGTCTAAAGAGAAAAACATAACCACATTCAAATTTTGTATCATTTTCATTATCTAGAGATAGAAAAGGAGAGCCACATTATACTATTATATGTGCATTATATAGAGATAGAAAGTGACAATCACATTCTAATTTTGTATCATTTAAAATGACTATACATGTAAGTATAGTGTTATCATAACTTTGATTTATGCATTTTTCAGTATTCTAATAATTTTTATCTTATAATACTTAATTTGATGAATTTCAATAGAAAAATATAAATATAAGCAGGGTGTATTCTCAAATAAATACTCTTTAGATTATAAATTATCAAACATGTCAGAAATGGGAGTATGTTAATTATCATTATGTTCTTATTTTATTGTATTATTTAGAGAAGAGTCTATTGAAGAATTATAGGATCTAGGCTTTTATATTTCAAAATTAATATATTCTTTATCTTCCTCACTATGTATTTCTTCATAACTATAATCATAATAATTGTCTTCATAATCATAATATGCATATACATCAGCATTTTTAATCATAAAATGATCATAATTAGAATAATAATAATAATAATAATAATAATAATAATAATAATAATAATAATAATAATAATAATAAGGTATAGAATTAATTGAATATATAAAATATAAAGGTTAGGATATATTGGGGTCCTTAGTGGAGGTAGACATTTTTAAGTTAGTGAAAGCTAGGATGACAAGAAATAAGAGGATAAGAAATATTACCAAAAACACTCCCAAATATATAGATAAAAACTTGGAAGGAATAAACCTTAATGAGAATTTATCTAAAACCCTAAGATAAAAATTTATGAGCAATGATCAAATAAAATATATAGGTTAGCCAATATGTTTTATATAAAATTATATTAATGAAATAATAACCCCTCAATTAGATATAAAATAATAGAATAAAAACTAACTATATATTGGTAAAATATGTGAAAATAACATTTTTACAGTTATGATTTAGACATGCTAATTTGAATATCATAATTAATAAGTATAAATGGATAAATATAAACCTGGGTCATTCACACACTTCCCTAATCTGCATAGTTATATTCTATATATTTATGATCTGTAAATGGAAATTTATTGTTCTCACTTCATAAATTGACTATTATTTAAGTTGTAGTCAATATTGACTACTAGCAAATATGATTGACAACTGATATAGACCTGTAGTAGTCAATTTTGACCTTGAATGTGAAATACTCCAATTTATTTGATGACACTTTACCTGCATCAATATTTTTTTTAATACTTTCTCAATCATTTCAATATGTGTGCATATACCTAAAATATCAAATGTTAGTTTCCTACACAAACACTTGAGACATTAAATTGGGGGAATCATGGGAAAGGGATTGAGTTGGAAAAATATTAGTTAATCCCCATTTATCAACCAATAATTGAGCTAAATTTCCACTTCTCTGAAATGGTCTCAAACTCAAATATAGTTATCCCACTAATGTGTATGCATATAATGGTGAATGCAAGCCTAGATGCTCTTTCTCCTCTTTACCCTTGGAATAAACATGAAAAATTTAATACTTTAAATGTAGATATAATGATTTAGTAGAATCAATGGTAATATTATATATATCTTATAATGTAAGAATGTTTTTTTCTCAAATGTCACCTAGAAACTATGTATATATAAGAATCCTTTTTAATATAAATACAAGACCTAGTGGCATGTTGAAATATACCCAAAGAAAATTAAAAAAAACCAAAGTAATGGTTATTAAAGGAAGAATTCCCAAAAAAAGAAATTAAAATATTAAGGTTCAATATTGACTAAAATGGGTCAAGATCGGTAGTCAATCTTGACCATAATTTTTAGAATTGACCTATGATAAGAACAACCTTGAAATGACAAAATGGGATTAGATATCTATATTTTTAAAGCATGACTCTAGTGACATGGATGGGAAAATGGGATGATAAAGTCATATAAAATTAAAAACTAAAATATACAACACAAAATACATTCACCACTAAGTAATTAATTCATATCTAGGCACCCTTATAAGCAAAGTGACTAAAAGACATTATGAGACAAGGTTTGTGTCGAATTTGAGTGTCTAAATTTAGTGACTTACGAGAATAATTATGAGTGAGGCCCATTTTAATTTATAACTTAGAGTTTAAAATATATAATGTGACCAATGTGATTTTTGACCTCATGACACCTAAATGTTACTAGTGTGATCTTAGAGAATGAAATTAGATTTTAAATTAAGGCCACTTAATGAAAAAAAATTAAAAAAATTGCTTTAATATTTTTGGGTGATTAAATACTACCTATACATCTTAGATGTTTCTATATCACATAATTTAGTGCCACATTAATCAACTTATTTGATTTATTTCACATTTCACTCAATTAGTGCATATCGAGTCTAAAATATCTTTAGGTTGTGTAAAACTATTAAGTGGGTTAGACCTACCCAAATCAAGTGCTCTATGTAACCATTCAAGTGATTGGTTTCAAGGGGAAGTAAATTATGTAATTTGACTCAAAAATGACATCAATCTATCATAATTGTGTTTATGAAGATTGATATACCCTAATTGACTACCCCATGCAACCAATTAAGTGATTATTTTAACTAAACACTCAATTAGGGATGATTGAGTCTAAAATGAGATTAGGTTATTGTAAATATGTTTAGGGGGATCAATATGACTATTATCACTTGGATTTTCACCATTTGAGGAGATGAAAATCTCTCCTCATCCAAGTGGCACAATGGAATCACCTCTAAGCTTGTGGGCAACCTAAGGAATGAGTTGAGTCTCTAGATAGGACTAGCTCCCTTGATGTACCACTTAAGATTACAACTACTACTAACTTTAGTGGGTGAAAAGGGAGAAGGATAACTGAAAGAAAACTAATATAAGGGAGGTGATACACCAAATTGACTAATGAATTCCAGCCATATGTATGATACACTTGAGATCAAAAAACTAACCAAAACATACACTTTTACAATCTAAATATTTCTTGCATCAATGTTACATTATGAGGTTATGGATGAAGGTGAAAAACTAAGAGGACTATAAAATATGCCTATGAGGAAACTAATGAATAGGCTAACTCACTTAAAACATGAAAATCTCATGGAACACTTCACATGCCCTATAAGAAGAAGCTGCAAATAGGTAAGAGAATGTGACAACTTGATAAGGAATCCATAGTCTTCA
The DNA here is from genome assembly GCA_037957365.1 of Torreya grandis. Lineage (NCBI taxonomy): Eukaryota > Viridiplantae > Streptophyta > Pinopsida > Cupressales > Taxaceae > Torreya > Torreya grandis. The sequence goes on from JARHVA010008102.1 coordinate 185,385, forward strand.
CTAAGAAAATTCAATATTCAAGTAAATCACACTATGAAAAATCATGAAAGAGGTAAAAATTAGTTAATTTATTAATAAAAACTATTAGGTCTTTTGGATCATAGAATATAATGGCCAAAATGGTTAGCTCTTAGAGAGAGAGAGAGAGAGAGAGAGAGAGAGAGAGAGAGAGAGAGAGAGAGAGAGAGAGAGAGAGAGAGAGAGAGAGAGAGAGAGAGAGAGAGAGAGAGAGAGAGAGAGAGAGAGAGAGAGAGAGAGAGAGAGAGAGAAGTCAAAGGGTCATAAGGAAAGTTTTTAACCTGATAAAATTAGTTATCCATTCATGAGAAAAAGTTATGGGTTGAACCATGCAAGTTCATGAAGTACAAATGTCAATTCAAGTCATCAAAGTTATGTAAAGTGGCACAAAACTCCTTTTGCATAGAAAAATTACCTTCATGATTGGGCCTATTTTAACATCCCATAACTAATGAAGATTAGGTTTGATTACTATAATGTATTTTAGGAACATCATACATGCCCCTCCATGCATTGGTTTCATGCTTGGTCTTTTGGAAACCTCTGAAAGTGAGTCATCATCATCTGTTGTCCAAAACATTGCCCTTCCATGCACCTTGCACACTTGGCCTCAAAATTGGAATAATTTTTACATGAAAATATATGGGAGGGAGTGAAAGTAGGCACACCTTAAAAGGACATCTACTTGAGGTTTTCACACTCTTCACTAGCTTGTCCATTAGGCCATTTTTTATTGGCTAAGTTGAAGCACTTGGTTTGGATAATTAATAGTTTTATCATGGAATTAAATTACCATAGGGAGTTATAAAATTTCACAATATTTGATCCAAACTTTATTTCATCCTCATACTCCTATAGCCTACACACCACATAAAATAGTGATGAAAAGCCTATTTTTCACCTCATCCATTTAGTTTCATACAACCAAAATGTATGTGGAATATATTTAAGGAGTGTTATAAAATTTACAATAACCATTTTGGTAAAAATATTTCATTACATTATCCAACCAACTCCATTTTACCAAATTGGTCCTGGCTGAGGGTTTGGTAGGGTTTTAGACCTATTTTTGGTCTTAAGGTTGGTTCATAAAGATAAAACATAAAACATACCAATAATTTATCAAAATGTGATATTTAGAGACCCTATTAACCTCCCTAAATTCCTTTTAATTCCATGAAAAACGTCATGAAAGATATGAGAAATCAAAGTCCTCTTCTTGAGCTTGTTTTCCTCATTTTGTAGGTCTAAGTTTATCTTTGATGCTCCAAATGGATTTTTTATGTTCCCCTACATTCAAATATCTTATACATGTATATGATAAACGCATAAGCATTTTACCATTCATTTTAGATATCTTCTAATGCTGGAGTTGAGAATGACCTTCTCTTTGGCTTTAAGGTCTCACCATTACTAAAAGCCTATCTATACCTTAAGACCTCAAGATAGTATTTTGATGATTTTACCTATGTATCAATAGCTCAAAAAAATTTAAAATTGTGTTATAAACATTTTATAATAAATTAAAGATCCTACCTCATGATAGAAATGGTTTTGACTTATAAAAATGGTATTACACCAAAACTTTCTTAACATGATTGACTACAACCTTGGATTTATTTTAGTACCCTATTTGGTTTCACCCTTATTCAAAGTTTTATCCACATTTATAATTTTTTTTATAAAATTTTCACACCTTCCTTTAATAGTTTCCTAACACCTGGCTTAACTCTTCCATCATATTCCCTTTAAACTATCAGTTTATGCATGGGGAAAGTACCCCCTATCTGAGAAAACATACAGGGATATTCCCTTATTTTATCATAAAAATAAAGTATGGGATGGTGTTATCCAAGTTTTATGTGTGATCCATACCAAAATTTATCCCTTGGTCTAGTCATTTGACCCCTCTATTCCTTCAAAAACTAAAATAGGCTTGATGAAGAGACTGTGCAGGGGTATTTGGAAGAATATTGTGTTTTGTTTGTTAGAAACTTATATATTATATATCCATTTTTTTTAAGTATATGAGGATAAAATAATAATTTTTAAGTTGCCTTTATCTTTTAAATATCTTCATCTTTGTATACTTCCTCCTTAAACACTTGAATCCTTAAGATTACCCTCTAACCCTTGACTATGTATAGGGGTTTTGGTACCTTGTGTAGGCTCATTTTCTCTTTGAATATTTCCATGATATCAAAAAAATATCTCCTAAGGTGATTATTCATCCATTTATCAGGTTTAAGTTCCCTTACCCTTGCCAATGCACTTTCACCCTTCAATACTAAGCTTACCACTACCAATGGGCTAAGACACCTTCTTAGGGCTTGATGTAGGTATTTGGGCATGTTTTGAAACTATGGTCCTAATGAATGAAAATAATTATTAAATATTGATATTATTTTCACCTGGATTAACATTTTAATAACATTTATGCACTATATATCTTAATAAACCCATCTTGTTTGCCATTGTCTATTGATTGTCATACACAAAATTTGACTGTGTTTACCCTTTTGGGAGGGACCTATAAGTATATAGTAGAATCATGTATTGAATCATGTCCTATATTGAAAAATATTGAGCATAAATATGTATAATAATACCATTTAATACCTTTTTCCATGAATCATCACTTTATTCCATCACCTATGTACCATGCTTAACCTATTATCTGCCCACAGTTAGTTGTAGGTTCTCATTGTCAAATAGGAGAGAATATAAAAGTGTCTATAGAATAAAAATCCATCTAATAACTTCCTATTTTGACCCATAATTTTTCTTAAATATCACATTATTCTCAATTTTATAATAATGACACATCTCCATAGTCCTTACCCTTGGCTAGTTGTACATGCATCTTCTTAGTCCATTTTCACATACTATAGATGTGTTTGGAGACTAAAACATAGTAGATCACTTATTTTGAATTATATTTTAGTTTATGGATTCCATTTGAAAATTTTTGGAATCACTATTATATGTTATCATGATTATCCTTACAAGTTTGAAATGGAATTCACTTTGGAGATCTAACTGTAGATGTGATTGACTACTTTCAATAGTTTTTTAGGAATCTTTGGGATTCCTTACAACTATCTTTCCCTATTCCTCTACCCCCAAAACTTGGTGGAGTAATTATCCTTGATATGTAATAAAATATTTATTCATTTATATGTATTTTAATTCCTTGAAACTAAGCTACAAGTTATCATGAAAATCCTTGGGAACTCTATTTTGCACCTTTAGGGCAGACAGTCCTAAACATAGTCAAATTGTGTTTGAGCTTGGTTTTTAGCTTCATATACCAATATATCCCTCCAAAAAAAAATTTCCATGATATTTTAATACATAAATATAATTAATAATGTTTATCATATGTTTCAAACTTCCATGACTTCTAGACACTCTGCTCAGACCACCTAAAGATGCATAATTCTTGTATAGGTTGTGGGAAGAAAGGGTTGGTAGAATATGTAGCTTATGAGGTCTAAAAGAGTTTTTAGTTACTTAATGATTATAATTTTATTAAATTTAAGGATTATAACATTTTTTAAGCTTAAAATATCCTTATAAACATGATCAGTCCCATAGAGACACCATCCGTAGATGAGTATTTTCAGTTGCATATGGGGAGCAAGATAGTCAATACACTCAAAATATGTACTTTGATAAATATATAATAATATTTCATGGTGTTATAATTATACATAAAAAATTTATAACGGCTGAAATAATCTCTTCTATTGCATTCCAACTTTTGGATGCCTTTCTTTCATCGCAGTTGGCTAACTATATATGATAGTCATAGGGTAAACTAGATGTGTGGTATTCAAAGACTACACCTTTATGGAGATTTCATGAAAAATGAATCCTAAGGTGATATATTATAATTTAAAATATTTTAAACATAAGGAATTACATATCATAACCCCTGGAAGACATTTTCAAAGCATGAAAATCAGAAAGCAATGGATAACTACCAATCAACATAGAATAAACTAGTTTCCAAACTTGAGGTGAAATGCTCATAAAATAAACTTTAAACATGAAAAAAAAAATTATACATAATTTAACATAGTAAAAATTCTCTATAATCTACCTCAATATCTAGTTTGTATGAAATTGCTCAAATAAGAGTAAAACCTAGAAGATACAAAGATTGATACGTACATTTACGTAGTCAACTTCAAACGAATGGTTCATAAATCACATTTGATCATTATTAATATTATTGATATTAAAATTAAGGTATTTGAGTGTATAATAACCTCCAAAAAATATTCTACCTAAAACTCTTTCTACTGATCATACGAAGTACAAACATGTAAGTCACTTTTGTGTGTTTAAAAAGGTGAAAAGGAAACAAAATGGTTTTGAGAAAGAAATGATATATATATATATATATATATATATATATATATATATATATATATATATATATATATCAAAAAAATGTGTATATTAGTGTGGGAGCTGAAGAGTCACTTCTAAATCTTTTTTAAGTGGCACACTTCTCAAGGAGTCCATACAAGTGCCATTTTCTCACTGTTTCTAAGAAAATTACCTTTTATCTGAACAACCTACCATATTTTTAGTAGTGTCAATTATCAAATACATATAATGACACATGGGTAATTAAATCATGTTTTTACACTTTTGCATTTCCCAATAAACCCATATAAAGCATTAAATACACTTTTTTGACCCCTTAAATGACCTAAAAATGATATATAGACATAAAAACTAATTGACCAAAGCTAATATAAAATTAGTTGACATAAATTAAATTATAAACCACATTATTACAATATTTTATAACCCCTTATAGACCTAAAAAGTCAATTTTTAAACTAGTGGGGGCCCAATTTGACTTAAAAGTCAAATTTGGTCAATAGATTGGTGGCTCATAGGGGTAGTATGCCTACTATACTGATTAGACTAGTAGCCTTATCAGTCCCTTGAGATTATGGAGTCATCTAAGGATTGAAACAAAAAATAAAACCTTTGACCATTGACCAAGAAAAAAAACTAATGAATTCTTCAATCACACAAAGTAAAAGACACACACAACAAAGAAAACAAACACACAAGACCAACACATGTGCTCCAAGAACTTAGTAGAATTAGGAAACAACCTATTATGCACAACTAGAAACTAAACATACCTCATTTCTTAGATCAAAAGTAAAACTTCTTGAATCATCCTCATGGTGACATGAATCATAGTGCTAAACATGCTTCTCTTTGGATTGAATGTTTTGTGGATCATACCTCTTCCTTGAAACTTCACCTGATCTGATCTCAAGTAGATCATCCTTAAATATTTATCCAATTAATACATATTCCTTTTTAATATGTTCACATACTTCATATTTCTTCCCACTCTTCATCTCATGATTAACTTGTATATCCTTAATAGGCATGACTTCAAGAGGAGTAGTTTCATGTTCCTTAGAAGATTGAGGCCAATAGGAGCTTATTCCATCCTTTAAGAGATGATGTGTTTCTCAAAAATGGTTGATAATGTGATATCCCATTTTAATGACTTCAAAAATGTCGTCATAAAAAGTGTATTCTTCTTGAAAGGATAGATTTGAAATATTACTTTCCCTTTGAATACTTACTTGAGTAATAATTTTGCCTTCTCCATCTTTGACTAGATCATAGCCTCCTTGAATAGGAGTATAGCTTGATTTAATAACTTCAAACAATTAATTTTAAAGCTAATTAAGAACTTTTCTTTGCTTATCTATCATATCTTGCAAAGTGATAAAATAATGAATGATCATTTCTTCCTCTTTAGAAAAGGAAGACATCCTTCTTCAACAAACCAATCTAAAATCTCCACATAAAAAATCACAATTTCTTCATCTTTGATCATATCATCTTCAACTGATAATTCCTCTATCTTGATCTCATGAGACTCTCTCAAGACTACCACTTCTTGAGGGATGGCTTGAAAGTGTTCTCCTTTCTTGATAGTACATTCCACTTCAAATATGAAGGTAAAAGCTTGTGAATTGCCCTTTTGTTTACCAAAGGGAGTCCTTATGGTGATTTATTCCTCATAAACACTCATCAGGTCTTCTTTATCAACCATGAATTTAGCATGTACCTCTTTATTTTCTTTTTGTAAGATAGGTTCTTCAACCCAAAGAAAACATTCTTCATCATCAACCAAGCAAAGAGATTCAACACAATAGCTTACCTTTTCTTCATCACTTAAGACCTCTTGATGGATTTTAAATTGAACTTTAGCTATCATAATTTGATCTTTTTTATCAAGGTTTGAAATATCTTCAACCTCCTTGATGGTGATGCCCAGACTAGGCATCTTGAAATCATGTGATCTATCCTAATGAGGCTACCAAGGAGGTATGTTTTCTTCAAGAAATATTTTTATTTATTTATCAACCAGATGTTCCTCCTTTAGTTCCCATACCACAAGTCCATCAAGGCAAAGCATGATGGGGTAAGTATAAGATGAATTAGTTAGTGGAGGTGGCAAATATAACTCCAAATCATATTGAGAATGCAAGGTAGGAGGCTTGTTAGGAAGCTCTTTAGGGAGGGGATATGGGATGTGTTTAGTCATAGGATATTCTCTTTGGTCTAAACCTTTCATCACACCTTGACTTAGTAACATCATTTTTATCTCTAGTTCCTCTATTTTATTGGCTAAGTTCTCTTGGAAAGTCTCACTTGAATATCATAAGAATCATCATGAGGATAAGGAGTGCATCAGGGTTGCCATGGAATATAAAAAGCTTCTTGAGGAAGGGTGGGAGGTGATTTCAAAAGATCAACTCTATTTTCTACTTCAAACTCTCTGACAATGCTTCCATATTATTTCTTTTCCCATGACTACTATTTTTCTCTAGCTTAGGATATTAGGATTAGATGTCTTCTCAATTTCACACTCTTGATCAAGACTTTTCTCATTCTTCTTTCCCCATGGCTCCACTATCTTACTCCAACTTAAGATATTGGAATTATAAGTCTCCTTTTAAGGTGGTGGGGATGAAATTTGAGAGGGCAATGAGGTTTTTAACTCCACTTCATTTGCTTCCAACATGGACTATTGCATATGCATATTTTCCATCTCAATTTGCCTATCAAGATATGCCTCAAACACAAGATTTCTCTTTTCAACTCTCTCCTCCAATTGATTGGGAAAAGAATGACTTTGATAGAATTAATTTGGCTCACGAGTAGGGGTAATTTATGGCTTATATAAAAATTGGGGAAGTGGGTATGAAGATTGATAGACTTGGTAAGTCTGCCTCTCATGAATGTTTAGCTTCTCTTCCAAAGATGTAATCAAACCACTCAGATTTAGCATATCACTTGTGAGCCTTTGCCAATTGGCTCTTTGAATAGGTACCCAATCTTTATTGACTAAATTCAATACATTTTTAACTTGATTGATGGAAGTATTAGGAATACCTTGACCACATACCCTTAGAGTATCAAGCTTAAAAATATACCTTTTTTAGCCCAAAAGTGCTTGTTTGAAGGTGGAAATGGGTTGATTAGAGAAAGGAATAGGTTGATTAGGAACACAACATTGAGAAGGTTAAATATAGGATGTGTAAGGATAATGTATGGGTTGGATATGATCATATTGGGGCTGCTAAGGGTCATGACAAGATTTACCAAGGACTTGTTCATATTGATAGGGAATGACACAAGCTTGAAATGTCTCACCAACTTATGTAAACAAGAAACCAACACCAAAGTCAGCCATAGATCTTCATTGAGATCAAGAACAAAAAGAAAACATGTTACCATAAATATTCAAAGGATATATTGGGCTACTTGACCAGATGATATGTCTTTGAATTTTCCAATGATGCTTGAAAAAATGCCTCCAAAGGCTTATTATTGAGAGACAACACCAAAAATATCTCAATATCTTAGAACAAGAGTCTCATCGAGCATGCCAAAAAATATTTTCACTTGGATTTTCACCATTTTAGGACTTTTAAATATCTCCTCATATAATTGTCATAATGGAATCACTTCTAAGCTTGTGGTTAGCCTAAGGAATGAGGTGAGTCTCTAAATAGGGGTAGTTCCCTTGATGTACCACTTAGGATTGAAAATACTACTAACTTTGCGGGTTAAAAAGGGAGAAGGATAATTTAAATCAAACTAATATAAGGGAGGTGATACACCAAATTGACTGATGACTTCCCACCATATGTACACTACACTTGAGACCAATACATACACTTTTCCAACCTAAATCTTTCTTGAATCAATGTTACATTATGAAGTTATGAATGAAAGTGAAAATATAGGAGGACTAGAAAAGAGGCCTATGAGGTAAGTAATGAATATGATAACTCACTTAAACCATGAACATCTCTTAGGACACTTCACATGCCCTACGAGAAGAAGCTGTAAATATGTTAGAGAATGTGACAACTTGCTAAGGAATCTATAGTCTTCATTAAGCAAATTTAACATTAAATTAAATAAAACTATTAAAAATAATAGAAGAGGTAAAAATTAGTAATTTTATTTATCTAAATTTATACAAATTATTAGGGTTTTACCATACTCAGGTGGAGCATAGAATACAATGGCCAAAAATGCTAGCTCTTATAGAGCTTGAGAGAGAGAGAAGAAAAGAGAAGTCCAAGGCTAATAAGGACACTTTTCAAGCTGATAAAATCATTTATCCATTCATGAAAATAAGGTATGGGTCAAAAATACAAGGTCATGAATTACAATGTCAATTCAAGCCATCAAAGTAATGCAAAGTGCCATAAAACTCCTCCTTTTGCATAGAAACATTGCCTTCATTATTACACCTATTTAAACATTCCATAACTAATTATGATCAGTTTTTATTATTGTAATATATGATAGGGACATCATACATTCCTCTCCATGCATTGGTTGCATACTTAGTCTTCTAAAAACCTCTAAAAGTGAGCCATCATCAGTTGTTGTCCAAAAAAATGCCCTTCCATGCACCTTGCACAATTAGCCTCCAAATTAGAATAATTTATCCATGAAAATACATGTAAGGTAGTAAATTAAAATTTTAAATACCCTGCATTGACCTAGAATCATCAATCACACCTTAAAAGGACATCCACTTGAGGTTTTTAGACTCTTCACTATGTTGTCCATTAGACCAATTTTAATTGGCTAAGTTGAAGAACTTGATTTAGATTCTTAGGAGTTTTCTCATGGAATTAAATTACCATATTTTGTTTTTACAAGTCCCAATATTCCATCAAAACTTGATTTCATCCTCAAACTCCTCTTATAGCCTGCACAACACATAAAATAGTGAAGAAAAGCCTATTTTTCACCTCATTCGTACAATTTCATACAAAAATAAAGTATGGGGATTATATATAATGAGTATTATACAATTTAAAATCACAATTATATTTAAAATATCTCAATATATTATCCATCCAACTCCATTTTACCAAACTAGTCCTGGCTGAGGGTTTAGTAGGATTTTAGACCTATTTTTGGTTTTAAGGTTGGTTCATAAATATCCAACATCCAATCTGAAAAAAATTCCCAAAAAATTATCTTTAGAGACCCTATTAACCTCCCAAAATTCCTTGGATTTCCATGTAAATCATAATGAAATATATGCGCAATCAAAGTCCTCTTGTTGAGCTTATTTTCCTCATTTTATAGGTCTATGTTTGTCCTTGAGGTTCCAAATGACTTTCTGATGGTTCCCCTACATTCAAATATCTTATAAACTTATAATATAACCCTATAAACATGTTCCCATACATTTGAGTTATCTTCTAATGCTAGAGTTGAGAATGACCTTCTATTTAGCTTCAAGGTCTCACCATTCCTAGAGCCTTATATGTACCTTAAGACCTAAATATAGTATTTTTATGATTTTAACTATGTACCAATATCTCAAACACATTTACAATGATCTTATAAACATTTTATAATTCATTATATATCCTACCTCATGCTAGAAATGGTTTTGACTTCTTAAAAGGGTATTAGGCCAAAACTTGTTTAACATGCTTAACTACAACCTTGGAGTTATTTTAGTACCATATTTGGTTTCACCCTTATGCAAGGTTATATCCACATTTATTGTGGTGTATTATAACTATAAACACCTTCCTTTAATGTTTTCCCAAGTCCTGGTCTAACTCTTCTATCATATTCCCTTTAAACTGTTAGTTTATGTATGGGGAAAGTATCCCCTGTTTAAGATAAAACATGGGGTACTTCCCATATTTTATCATAAAAATAAATTATGGGTGGGTATTTCCAAAGTTTTATGGATTCTCCATATAGAAATTTGTCCCTTGATCTAGTCATTTGACCCATTTATTCCTTCGAAACCTAAAACAAGCTCGATGAAGAGACTATGTAGGGGTGTTTAGAAGAAGATTGTGTTTTGTTTTTTAGAACCTTATATATTATATATAAATTGTAGATAAGTATATTATTATATAATAATAATGGTGAATTTTCATTTATCTTATAAATATCTTCATCTTTATATGCTTCCTCTTTAAACACTTGAATCCTTAAGACTTCCCTCTAACCCTTGATTGTGTATAGGGGTTTTGGTACCTTGTATAGGCTCATTTCCTCTTTGAAGAGTTACATGAAGTAATAAACATCTCTCCTAAGGTGATTATTCATCACCTTATTATTTTTGAGATCCCTTACCCCTACCAATTCACTTTCACCCTTCAAGACTGAGCTTACCCCTGCCAATGGGCTAAAACACCTTCTTAGGGCCTATTATAAGTGTTTGGGCATGTTTTGAAACTTTGGTATTAATGAATGGAATGCATTGTTAAATATTTATAGTATTTACACCTGATTTAACCTTGTACTAACATTTCTGCACCATATAGCTTAAGTAACCCAGCTTGTTTACCACTGTCCATTGACTGTCATACATAGAATTTAACTGTGTTTGCCTTTTTGGAAGGGACCTGTAAGTGTATAGTAGGGTCATGTATTGCATCATGTAATTTGTTTAAAAATATTGAACATAAATATTTCTCCTAATACCATTTAATACCTCTTTCCATGAAACATCCCTCTATGCCATCATCTATATACCATGCTTAACCTACTATCTACCCATGGGGGAGCATATAAAAGTGTCTATAGAATCAAAATCCATATAATAAATTCCTATTTTGACCCATAATGTTCCATAAATATCACATTATGCTCAAGTTCATAAGAATGACACATCTCCACAGTCCTCACCCTTGGTTGGTTGCACATGTATCTTCTTAGTCTATTTGTATAGATTGTAGGTGTGTTTGGAGACTAAAACACATTAGATCACTTCCTTTATATGATATTTTAATTTATGGATGCCATTTTAACATTTTTAGAATAAATATTATATGTTATCAAGATTATCCTTACAATTTTGAAATGGAAGTCACGTTAGAGCTCCAACTATTGATGTGACTGACTACTTTCAATGGTTTTTTAGGCAACTTTAGGATTCCTTACAACTATCTTCCCCTAGTCCTCTACCCCCCAAACTTGGTGGAGTATTTATATTTTATAGGGAATAAAATATTTTTTCATTTAGGGTTATTGAAATTACTTTAAACCAAGCTCTAATATATCATCAAAATCCTTGGGAAATCTATTTTGCACCTTTAGGGTAGACAATCCTAAACATAGTCAAATTGTGTTTGAGCATGGTTTTCAACTTAATATACTAACCTAGCCCTCCCAAAAAAGTATTCCATGATACTTTAATACATAAATATAATTAATAAGGTTTATCATATGTTTCATACTTCCATATGACTTCTAGACACTCTGCTCAGGCCACTTGAAGATGCACATTTCCTATATAGGTAGTGAGGAGAAAGGGTTGGCAAAATATGTAGCTTTTAAGGTATAAAACCATTTTGAGTTCCTTTATTATTCAAATTTTATTCCATTTAAGTAATATAACCTTTTTTAATCTTATAATATCCTTATTAACATGTTTAGTCCCATGGAGACACCACCTATAGATGAGTATTTTGAGTTGCATATGGGGAGCAAGAATAAGACAGTCAATACACTCAAAAGTTGTACTTTGATAACTAGAT
>JARHVA010008102.1:202500-280000 GCA_037957365.1 Torreya grandis
AGTTGTACTGGCTGGGTTATAGACCTAAGGAAAATATACGAGGAAAAGAATACAATTAATAAAAATAAAGGATGGCTAATTGGACATTATATTCTCACAATTGTCAAAATTCTACTTGAAAACTAAAAAGTGAGTCCCTGATATTATATTTGGGCTAGATTATCTTTCTTTGGAATAAGTCGATTTGGATAAGAGACTGTATTGTTTTCCAATTCCATACATAAATATGTATTTAAATATCCTAATGTGCATTTACATAATTAATAAATTTTATCCATGCATCCAAATAAATTTACCATACCTTGATTGCTTGCCAGTATGGGACATTAGTGGTTGTGGGTTGTTTAAAAATATTGTGGGAAATATCCATCTCTTATGGTCTTGTATAAATGTAATAAAAACCTTGTTGTGTTTTGATTGATGGAAATAATTCCTATTTTTACCTATAAAACAAGTCACCATACCTTAAATTGTAGTATTATTTATTGAGGAGTGTAAATTATTATAAATCTTTTAGACCTTTAGGAAAGCAGTCAAGGGTCATAGTAGGAATAAACAACTCAGATATTATCTGGTTCCTATAACAAATTACTCCTTTGCTTTTGTGATTTTAGATTTGAATTAAAACTGATTTTGGGTATATTGAAATTAGAATACCAGACCTTATATTTGTCTATTCATCTCTGATATTTCCCTATGGTCATGAGTTTTTCCTTTGATCAGTTGTGTGGGAATAACTATTGACACATTTGGGTTAGTTAGGCATAGCTTAGAATTGGAAAGAATTATTGTATATTTTATTATTATGTTATGTTAAGGGATTAATGATGTTAATACCTGGCTATATCAAATCCAAGCCATGTTTTTTTTTGTTGAAGAATGTCATGGTTCTCTTTTTTGACTCAATAAGTTAAATTGATTATTATGGGTGGGACTCATCATGTTTAATTATTTCATGCTTGGATAAGCCTCTAGGGCTGAGTATTGGACCTTGGGAATTACTCAAGCCAATGGTTTGGTTGAGTCTTGGATTTTTAAGTTACTATATTTCATCGTTATCCTTGTGGACATTTAATTTTTATTAATCTGTACTTGTGGCTCAATATTATATGTATACCTATTACCTATCCTGAGTACCTGGTTGCCAAGACCCTCCACCAAATAGATGGTTGGGGTGGTAAGGACCACCAATGGTTGGGTTCATAGAGTTGGTATTGAGGGGTGTCTCCTTGTAGTGTTCATCTACTTCATATTTATACTAGGATTGTATATGGAAGTTGTCTCCCAATCATGCCTATCGATATCATCTGTTGGACCATTAGATTTTAGCTGAGCATTTATTTTATGTTCTAGTTAATTTTATTACGTTATGTTATTTTTAATATTATTTATTGTAAAATAATATTATTATATAATATGTGAAAATTGAGATGCCCTTGATGCTAGTTATTTGATTCTTTTATTCTTAGTCAATTGCATTTATTTGATTGGTATGCATTTATATTGGGCTCTAATTACTATACGAGTAATAGTAGAATTAGAATGCCTAATGTAATTCTTGATCCTCATATGTTTTTGTGAATACATGAGTAAATGATATAACTATTGAAGTTAAGTAGGCATATAATAATAAAGATGTTACTACTAGAACAATTTAAACTATAATGTCCTTGATCTTAAATTACAAACTTGTATCATTATTATCTTGTGTGAAAAGTTATCTCAAGGGGAAAATTTATTGGTTGTGTTACAAACATGTGGTTGGGATATTCTTATAAAACTACTTAAAATTATTTATCACTCCTTATGTGAGATATTTTTATTCATTCCTTGTGATATAGCGTTGAAAATATTCTCATGGTATAGAGGATGAATTGCCATGTGGAACCTATCACTTGCATCCCTTCATTTTATGCTCAGAATATGGATTTGAATATCATGAACAAACATCTGGAACAAATTGTCTTATGTACTCATTTTATAATCACTAATACTATGCTGAAATTGATCAAATAGTAAATTGTATCTCTTGTCAACTTGTTAGCTATGTTATAACTAGTTCATATTAGAGATATTTGTCACACTGTTACAATTGTGTAAAGGAAGTTCTATGAAGTTCCTTATTCTACTAGATTTTATGATGTGCTTGGAAGACAGACTATTTCAGCCATGAAATATTTGTATATAGTGGTTGAGTTAATAAATTTAAATATGTTATACATGTGAATAGAAACTTATCTAAAGTAAGAGCAAGTTATACTAGTCCTTGATGATTATCTTATTCATAATGTGGAAGGCCTCTATGTAGTAATGGGTGATGACTAATTATATGGCTTAGAAATATATTTTAATTTTAAATTCTTTTGAATAATAGAGATGATTCAATGAATGTACAATATGCTTCTTGTGGTAATAATTATGACCTTTCATGGTGGGAGTAATGGGAAGAACTTTTAAATATGGCACTGTTAAATAGATGTGGATGATCAAGGCCTTTTTGGTTCAAATAATATTGATGTAAACCTTATGGCCATTGAAAGAGAAATCAGTTCATAGATATTCAATATTTTATCACTTGACTTAATAGTAATAGTAAGCGAAATTACTTAAATAAATGAATTTACAAAATCTTGTGCCTTATGCTTCTTATGCCATTTCCTTGAATTGGTTGTAATATCATTTAAGTGGTTTACTTATATTTCTTAAATAATGAGGTGAACTAGATTAATAGCCTTCATATGAGATCCCACCTTATAAACTATAGATTTTCCATTAATAGAGGTATGGTGGTTTAGACATATGTCATGGTTCCTAGAAGGCTAATAATTAAGAAATTTTAATGCAACTCTTGTTATTGGAAGATGTCTAAATGGACATTAATAATTATATGATAACAAATAGTCATTGGTTACCCTAGATATGTGTGTGCTTAAAGATTAATATTATCCTTACTAGTGGATTCCTGGTGTACCTTATATATGTTCATTAAATAAATAAATAACTTTGGAATTTAGTTAAGGATTGAATAAGCTATCAAAAATTTAATGATTTCAATTGGTTTTAAGATTTAGTAAACCACATCAGTAATGAGTTATTGATTTATACTCTTCCTTAATAAACACACATGCCAATGCCTAAGACTAAGTAAGTAATGAACCTTTGTTTTGTCATACACATGATAATTAGAGCGTGTGAATGCCTATGTTTTATAATAATAAGATATGTTAACTAAATACCCACTAAGAAAAATTTAGGTATAGACCCCTATGGTTGGCTCTCAGGATAGAATCCCTACATCATAAGGAGTGATAGCTTTCCCAAGCCAATCATATGTAATTTATTAAAGAGGTCATGCGTGTGATGTGTTCATAATTTTTTAGAGTTGTTGAGTTACATTGCACTATTATAATTTATGTAGTAGGACCTTTTATTATTCCATTACATGTTTGATAGATAACTTTAAAAAAAATTGTGTTGTTTCATCTCATATCAAACCCTATGATTTAGATATTTTGTTGAGTTTGGACACTTTGCACTGACTTTGTCATGTACCTAAAAATCTAGTTGAGATTTTGTGTGGTTGTGCAAACACTTAAAAGAGGTTGAATTAGCATAATACAATTTAGATGGCTGTAAATACACCTATTATATATGTATATATCCTTATGAAGTCTTATTTGGCTAGCTTGTATATGTGTGACTTGTGATGGATAAATGTCACCTATATGCCTATGATGTCTTGATAAGACTGAATTAGAACATTATACTTTAGTATGCTTACTAAACCATGGCTAGATTTATATGCCTAGTATAGACTGTGATATATCTTATATGATTGATAAGGTCATGTGGTGACCCCTATAATTCACTTAACCTCTTCGATGAGTTGATTTTTGCTTTTTAATGCAAGTTTGAAGTATTGTAAGGTTTCTATATTATAAAATATATGTGTGTGTATACAATAATTGATAAATTATTAAAGTAGTCTTGTGATGCTTACTTGTATCTTTGGTTGGGTCAACCCTTCCCACATTGGTTGCATTGGGCCAAGCATCACTAGTCAAACATTAACTTGTATGGGTAGGTCAATGGAAGATTGGTGATCAACGCTTCACCTTATAATTAAGGAAATGATGTTTGGTATCTATTGTTGACTTGTATGGGTGAGTCATAAGTAGATGCCTAAAATATCCTAACCTTGGGAAGACCAAGGATTGAGTTCAAACCTAGAGAGCTACGTAGGTAAGGGTGTTGGATTTACTTGGGTAAGCTAGTGAGGTTTGGGACCTCCACTTCGAGGGAGCATCTTGATATGTATTAAGAGATTAATATTATCTATGTATTCATTATATTTGAGTTAGATAGAGGAGAATGTGGCTTCATAACTCCAAATGGATAAAAATAAATGTGTAGGGATGTTTATTTTTTGTTTGACCTCTTCGAGTTATTTTGGTCATAGATGTGTTTACATCGATGATGGCTATCTACTCATGGATAGGTTGATTTTCATGAGTTTTTCATGTTGACCATGGATATGCTATACCTATAGGGATGTTATCTTATTATGGTTAAGTTATGCATCCATGAGAATGCTTAATTGGAAGCTTGGCTATGTTTTGATATTAATGGGATGTCTAGTTTGATATAGATATGCCCTACATTTAGGATGATGTGCATTGTGAGTTCAATTAAAATTTATTGATTATGGAAATGGTACTTTATGTGGTAGTGTTATATCCTTCACCCCATACCTTGGCTAAGTCCACCCTTTCCCAAAAATATTATTGCGTCCAAGAAAGCATTACTATTTAAACTTTAACTCATTAGATTAAGCCAAATAGAGGAATGGGTGAAGTAATATTGTTGTTGAAATCATGAGATAATGCCTTAGCGGCCATCAATCTCTTACTTGGGAAAGTTATCCAATGGTGTTGAGGTATAATATCTTGGGAAGTCTGAGGGTGTAGCTTGAGCCTATAGGGTCTAGGAGATGAGTGTGACTAACTTGTTTAGGCAACTTAGAGAGTTTTGGGGATTTCTTATTATTATTGGTTAGTGTGAGCCATTTATACATGATGTGTGGAAGTTGTTGTTATTCAAGAACTCATGGAGATATATTTTATGGATTTGTTGAAACAAAACCTTCTTTGAGAGAAAGTGATCATGATTTGAGATCCTTGGGACTGATTTTATATATTTTATGATGGTTATTTGGCATCATTTGTATGACAACTAGACATCAGGTGACCCAATGTGAGTCATAGACCTTTGTACTTCACTATCGTGTGTATTGATTATTGTGATGTTAAAGTACCTTGGCATATTTATTGAATGCCTGAATCATTTATGTGTGAACCATTTTTGTGTGATTCCTCCTTGTATGTACAACTATTATGTATTATATAATTATTACCTTTTATTGATCTTATTAAATCATGTAATGTGTCTTTATTATACTTGTGCATATGTTGACTTTGTTTACTTTCATATACTTGTTTTGATACCAAACTTGTTGTATGAACTTTACATTTTGTTGATTTTGTCAAATCATGTAGTAAATTGAAATATTTTAGACCCTATGTGTATGTAATAACCTTGTGGTTTTTCATTCTACCCTCTTGATAATAACATTGTTATATGATAATTATGTAAAACATGGTTTAAGGTTGTTAATGGTTATATGTGTAATTGATGGTAAATTACTTATGTAAAGTGATCTCCCACTATTGAAATCAATCATGTGAGCCTTATTTTAATCTATGCTTCAAAATCATGGAATGCGTATTTCATGTACATGTCTTAGAATAAATATGCTTCATGTTGTTAGCATATTTGGTATGTGATATTTTGGTTATACACCACTCATGTGATGTGTTTGTCCCCTCTTGTAACTAATTTCTATTTGATCTAACTTTCCAAGGTATGATGTTGTATTAGGCTATGTAATCCTACATTCTCTACTCTAGCATTGAGTATTGGTGCAAGTATGAGGTCAAGGGTAGAGAAGCACTATATCCATAATGATTTTGACTAGGTACGAGTTAGGAAGTGGAGTTTCTCGTAAGTTAAAAATCCACTTTTCCCCTTTACACAAGTAGCATCTAATTCAATCAAGGTGTGTACCAAAAGTTGGCCATGGGATCTTAGTGCATAATGGTCACTTTATGGAATTAGTGTTCCTTTATCCACCTCTTGGAAGTTGTGGTAAAAGCAACCATTGTGAATTTTTTGTTAGGTGTGTAGCCTCATTGTCTTCTAGGATTAAAGGTTAAAATTCTAATGATTTTTAGCTAGGTTTGGATCCCATTCTTCGTATCCCTATTGCACATGAGGGGTTGCAAGGGGGTAGCCCCCTTTATTTTATTAAAAATGCCTTGTATAATTATAATTTCGTAGTCAATCTGGGCTATTGATTATAAGTTTCTAGATTTGACGGTAGAGGTTATGTTTAGGTGTTTTTCACCCTAAAAAGTATTGAGATATGGCTGAGATGTGTGTGAAGAAAAATTAACATAAAGTGGAGGTGGAAAAGGGGAGAGAGGTGTAACATGATTTATTACATGATTTTTTTTCTCTTTTGTATTGTTGGAAACTATATACTGGACAAGTTTGGTGGATGTAGCTCATTTTGGGTGAATCACATTAAATTTGGTGTCTCCTATTATGTGTATTTTTTTATTTATTTTTTGAATATTTGATTAATTCATTTCATATTTTCTCTTGTATACAATTTAGGGATAAATATGGGTTTTAATTTATCCCACTAGTTTCCTATTTTACCTCATGAGCACTAACTAGTCCTGGATACTTGGATATTTATGCAAATCAGTAAGGTAGTATTTGATGAAATGCATGAAGGTGTTGACCTATAGAAGGTGAAACCATGCTTTGGTTAATGTATTGTTATTGTCATACCTATTAAAAATAGTTTGGTATGAATATTTATGTTTTACTTTAGAAGCATTATTGGAATGTATGTTAATTTTGTGCTCTAATAGAGTAACACTAAGCCCTGATCAATAGGTGTTTAAAATCTTAGGTACCCACTTGACTCTTGGATAGAGTGACGAAAGTTGGGTGATGCCCTTAGATGGTTATTTTTTTTATACTACCATGAGTTAAGTGTAGTGATATGGAGGGATTGTAATCCCTATGACCATTGTGCAAGCTCACATATGTGTTGGAGAACATGTTGTAATCCTTCAAGTTATATGTGATGTTTGGTATGGCTTCTCCATGGTTTAGCATGGTTAGTGTGGGAAGTTTCACTAACCCCTGAATAATTGATGATGTAATAGAGTAACCATAATAGTATGGATTATTCTCATTATGATATAACATTCGATAATGAATATTCTTAGGATTAGGCATGTGGCATATTTTTTTAATGGAATATTTCCACTATTAATTTTTATTTTTGTTATAATCTAGTGGGATTATATGTTTTTATGTTTGTCAACCTCATATTATATTTTTATGTGTGTTGACTCGAGTGAGTTTAACTTCAATCAAGCTACATTATTAGATTATTGTTCTAGTTTAGACATCACTTTTATCTCTTGATTCTTTAGCTACATTTTCTTATTTGGGAGTTTTATTAGTACCCTTGTTGAGGAATTATTAAGTAAAGTTTGATCTATTATGTTTTGGGACACTATGTGTTTGTGATGCTTTATGATCGCCTTCATAATGGTCAAAATTATTATAACAATGGTGTTACCTTGGAGTTAATAGTTGTTACCCTAAACAATTTGGAAAATAATGATTGCATTTTGGGTTTGATGCACCTATTATAGATAGTTTTAGAAAAATTTTATGTTTTGATGGCCATTTAAGGCATGAGAGTAGAAAAGTTTTATCCAAGTTATGATATTTGGTGGAATGTTTTGCCATGATAGTGTTGTGAAAGCATTATTTTTACCCTTAAGTGTCTTAAAGGACATGGGAAGATGGGAAAATGGCCATTAGTTGGCCTAAAACATTAGATATTACCATCATTCTGATGATAGTAGATATGATTAACTATGAAATGTTGTTGATACATTGTCACCCCAAAATAGGTGGAGTGATTATGTAATAGTTTTGACTAATTTTATAGGACTCTTTTTTAGGACTTTTTGCTTGACTATTGATGGTCATTAGGACAACTCCTCTTTAAGGAGGTTAGGATGTCATGAACTGACCTTATGACCCCTTTTGGATACTAGACTTTAACCTATTTTAGCATGGTTTTCTAGCACTTGGACTGATGACAATTGATGTTGATTTTGTCTCAGATAGTTGCAATGTAAGATACCTTGGATAGCCATGGCTAATGATTGCATTAGATTCTTATATCCTGATATACATATTGCTTATGATTGGTTAATTTTATCCCATTATCTGTATATGCCACTTTAGATAGTTGCATTTCTATATGTTATTGATATATAAGGACTATTTCATATAATTTGGAATTATCAACAATCTAAATTTTTGAAAACTCTTAGAAATAAATTGGATTGTATCTAGATTAATTTGGATTGTATCAAGATTAAGTTGGACTTATTAAAAATAACTCATATCTATCTAATGTATTTATGATAAGTCCAAATTATTTAAAATGATCATAAATAATTTATTTATTAGTAGTTTAAAACTATTATAAATAAATTGGACTTCATCAATAATTACTTGGATTTATAACAAATAAATCACATCTATATTATATAATTTCAATAAGTCCAAATTATGTGACTATTCAAACTAGTTCATAAAACATGTGTTTATAAATATTATAAGAATTGGTGGTATATTTATTAAGGAAAAATAATTCATACATCAATCATGTGCTCGATGAATATGTGATTTAGAACACCTGGAATGATTGGGATGCCACATGTCATCAGTTGATTGGATCATGAACTATCTATTTAACTTTATTTGAGTGATGTCCTTATAACCATCAAAGTTTATCTTATATTTGTGTCAAGTTACAAAGATTGTGATGCATGTTGCAATCTCAGGTGCTCGCATTATTGGGACTTTTATTTGGATTGGTCATCCTTCTGCATAGTTGAATCATTGAGATTGTGCCATGTGGCACAATCTTGGGTGCCACCTAGAAAGATAATTAACATTTGTTTATACACAAATTCCAAATAAAAAATCTTGATGCATAGGTGGGATATTGTGAAGTGTAAACCATGAATACCTTTTCGCATACATAGGAATGCTAAATTGTATTTTGTAAAACACAAAATCCATAGTGTACTAAATTCTCATATGTGCAAATTACAAAGACCTTTTGATGAAAACCATTTTTAAAGATGAAAAAATGTGAAATAGATGTTCCAATAGTCAAATGTTATTAAATATATGCACAATTACCAAAATACTTAATTGTCATAGTAGAAAATATAAAGCTCAAATGCTGAAGTGTATTTTTCAAGACCCAAAATGTGAAGTGCCACTATAAATATATATATATAAATAAATAAAACAATAAAACATTATACATTCTTAAAAAATAGACTAATTTTTGAAAAAAAATCATATTTCTCATTCCAAAAGTAAGGAAACACCATTTCAAATATCCCAATCATTTTACTTTTTTTGTTAGTGCCTAGTGGGATGATAAATTCAAATAGTCTGTTACAATGTCTTTCAAAAAATCAATGAGAACAAGTGTATGACCTCTCCAATTTTTGTTTGGTTTATAAGAATAGATGATACTATCTATGAGTATAGATGGTAAAGATGTGTCAGTTGGGTTTGGCTTCCATTTCTTGTCCAAGCATCTTGAATAAATTTATGCTTCTTCTATATTTCTTTCCTTGAATGAACTGGGATGAACCAAGATACATTGACCCTTCATTTTATATCCCCATTTTTTTTAGTATCTCAATATTGATTTTATCTCTAGCAACCCATACTATGTAGTCCACTCTTGTAGAATCATCAAGTCTAACAAATAACATATCTTTGATTTGCACATCTTGAGCTAGATCAAATTTAAATCTTATTCTTTTGCTTCTTAGACCAACATATGTATTTGTAGATGCCACTCCAAAATCGAGGGTCCTATCATGAACCATTTTGTGTAGATATCTATGCAGGGGTATGTCATGACAATTTTTAGGCCAAAACTCTCAGTGTACTCAACTTTAGAGGGGAACATGTCTTCTTTCATTATGTCATGGATGTTGTGGAAGTAATATGCTAGATCCTTCTACTTAGTATTTTTGGTCAAACCAAATTCATTTAATTGGTTTACATACTTATTCAAGTTATATTTAATTTATTTTTCACTCTTTTTTCTACTTCTATCTGAGTCTTTAGCAGCAATGGAATCTTGAGACATTTATCTATTTTTCAATTCTTTGAAATATATTTTTTGTCAAATTACCTTCTGGAACATTTGGCTCACCATTTTCTTTTGTTCCCCATAATGTAATTGTGGGGGGGGGGGACAAATTTCTATCTCTTATAGAGTTTTTACAATACATAATGGGTTAACCTTGATCCATGTAGAGAAGAAAGTATTGACCTTTTTCAAGCCTACTATTTCATTTCTTCCATTTAGCTGGTAACTATTAACATACTCTTTGAAATCCACTACCTCTTCAATAAAATATGGTGTGAATTTTCTTATGTTTTCACATGTCTTATAAGTGTCCATCATCTCTACCACACTCCATAAATATTTCCTCTTTATACATTGATATAGTTTTCTAAATGTGTCATCAATGTCCTCATGGGTATGTCCTATAGGTATAAATCCAACCTCAAAATTGAGTAAAACACCTTTGTAGACAAGGAGAGATAAATATTGCAACACATACCTGTACAAAAAGACATGATTTTATGAATTTGTAAATGTAACATTAGTTCCATATAAGGCATGACATTTTTTAAATATAATTATGGAAGAAAGTACTTGTTCTTATTATCCCCACAACAATTGTCTAGTTGAAGGTATATCCTTGAAGGAAGTTTCTTGAAGGCACCAATTGATTGTGCTTCTTCTTTGTATTTCTTTCATTTATGGTAGCAATTTTTAGACAAAAGTTCATCATAAAATAGATACTTTGAAGATCTAGGTTTATATAGTAAAGGTCCATAATTATCTGGAACTATTGTTTCCATATCCCTAAAATGCTTGTTCAATGAGACAATAGTAAAGTTAGACCATCTAAGAATGCATGGTAAAAAAAAATACCCATATTTTCCTGCATCATGACCATGTGTTATAATCCTTGGCATTGACAAATCTAATATTCTATCAGTAACTACTTTGCTTTTTATCACTGTCCTTAACACAAATTTGTTTTCATTCCACCTTCTTATGAATGACACTAAGTCATTCTTTAAGTTATTGCTCTAACATTCATTTATGAGTGTAATAAATTTATCTTATAGAAATTATTTGATTTAAGTGCATCATAAGTTCTTGATTGATACACTCTTCTTGATCTCTAGAGAGGGACCCAGAGTGTTTCTATTGAGTCAATAAGATGCATGTTTTTGACCTATCAAAGCCATAAAATGTGGAAATGGTCACATTTTGAAAATTAGTTCTCCATATGTTATTGAATTTTGGTTGGGATATTGGCTCATATTCCATATCTTCTAGTTGTACATTATTGTGGCACCTCATAAATTCCTGAGTGAAATATGTTGGAAGATGTCAAAGATTTTCTTGTGAACCATATATATCTACTTAGCATGTTAGTCATGGAGAAACATCTACAAAATCATCCACTAATTGGTCAAATAAATCTTTAAGTCCCATTATCTTCTTCTGTGGCTTTAGTCAAAATCTCCCTACATGAAATGCATTTTATTTCCCATTTATGTGACAATTTTTAATGTCACAGAAGTTACTTCTCTTCAATCCATATATTTTAATCCAAGATTCCAAAAAAAATTTGTACCCTAAAAATCAATGCTAGTTTTGTTTTTATTTTTCTTAAACAAACTAGCAGAAAGGGAATCCAAGACATGCCACCTCCTATCTATTGTAGTGGAATCAAGCAACTTCATCTTTTTAGATTTTAGAATATCAAATGACAATCCTGACTGACAACATTTTTTGGTGTAACATTTATCCACATACATTGTTGTAATCTCACTATCTATGCTTTCATCAAACTCCACTTGGCTGTGTGAATTGTTTGGATGACTTCTTTTTTGGCCGAAGTATTTTTAGGAATGAGCTAATGTTTTTGGTTGCCTTTGTACTACAAATGTTAGGAAAGGAGTGAATTCATTATCCACTATGTCCCAAATGTTTCCAATTTTTTCCTCTAGTGGTGTCATGTATGGTAAATTGATTATTCTACAAGTCTTAGTGTCCACTATTTTGTTGGAAGGCCATCTAACAATAGATGTTTCAATTGCCTCTATATTTTGAGTATCAAAATGTTGTATAACATGCCTTATTCAAATTCCTAATTCATTTCTAACATTGGGATATGAATGCAACCAAAAATATTCCTTGGTTGTACAAATTCAACATAACCAAAAGTAATTTTTTCATCATTTGCAAGAGCTATACATTTGTGCAATAAATGTACCCTTTTCCCAACAAACTTTTTTCTTAGGCTTTGAAATGTGGTAGGATCATCGATATATCAAACAAATGAATCCAAGCAAGGGATTTATATTTATAATGGTTGTATAGTCAGAAATGGACTTAAATTATTTTGACTTTGTTCCATGTCAATGTCTATAGAAAACTTATCTATGATGTGTTACATCATTCTTGTACTCCATATATTAAAACTATTAACTACATCCCCCAAATTATACACAAAAGTCATAGGAAATAGAAGTGATAGAGTTGGATCAAAAGCTTTAGTCACATTAACACTTACACATCCAATAGGTATTTCCTCATTGTGGCATGTGGAAGTGAGATTTATGGGTTCTAGAGATGCAACATCTGGACCTTCCACTTTGTGTATTCTTACTTAACCAATGACCTTACCATTATTTATGAGAGAAACATAGTCTCCACATTGGAAAACCATTGATGTATGATCTTTCAGCATGGACATTTATAAAATATATTAGAAGATTTGTTAATCTAGTTATTTATAAAATTAGTCTAATTTATACCCATATTTAGGAGATAAATCTATATTTATACCAAAACATAATCATCGAGATATGTTAAAACCTAAAAATGGTAAAAAGGTAATGTATAACATTTTTTTAATGACACAATTTATGTCAATCCAATAAAATAATAACTTTTAATATCATATAATACATACATCCATTCTTGTTCCATCCTACTTTGAAGGTATCTCCTAGGAGATACATTTCAAACATACATCAAAGTGGAATAGCCATGCAGAGAAAAATAGCTAATTAAGTCAATATTCAACCATGCATTTTATTATAATACAAAATGATAATGAACAATAGGGGTTTTGAATAAGATTATGTAAAATGATTAGTTTCTTATATTTTGGGATCTTGTATTTTATTTTAACCTCTATTTTAGACCCAAAAGTTTGAAAATATATCTTAGGAGATACCTTTTAAACATGCATATGGGTTCCCTTCAAGGTTTAAAGGTAGTAATGGGTGATACCTTGAAGGGCCTTATAATACCTTCAAGGGTACCCATGACATTAAGATCAAGGATTCATTTTTAAATAGTCAAGGACATGTGGCATCACTTTTTAACCTGTAAAATTTCAACACTCAAAAAATATTTCAAGTTCTCCAGGTGAGTGACTCTCCATCCCGTTTACCCATAGACTGATAGATGGAACTTAATGTATGAAATATTATGGATATGCAAGAATCACTATGGTTATGCATGTCTCCCTTTGAACTACCTCTGAAAATCTTATTAAAAATGGGTCCCACTTCTCTATTCCAATGGTGCACATTTTATTTAAAGAATAACTCCCTTCTTTCTTGAGGAGTGTCATGATGACACATGTTAGTAAAAAGGACTGAGACTTCAATTTTTTAGCCACACTCACCTATGCACTCAGTCATTATGAGTCCACAATGAACCCAAGTTTTGGATTCAATTTTGTGTCCATGTTATTTATTTTCTCCCAATAAGATATGTATAATTCTTGGACCATGGGGAGGATACCTGTGGTCTGGGAGTGGGAAGCAAGGTCATTATTCAACTACTAGATTTCTTGGTCCTTAGTTGAGGACTCTTGTTCCATCTGTTACTACGTGCTTATAAAGTCTAAGAGGATCTTATTGATCTACATAATAAAACTTATTAAATGCATTTAAAAAGTTAGTTTTGAATGTAAAATATTATTATTTCTACTTTTCCAAACAAAGGAGATTAAGGAGCAATCTAGTAAAAAAAGTACATCAATCTCAAATTAAGTTGAGGAAAGTAGCGACGATAAGATAGGTATGGTAGAAGGATTGATAATGGTCATTAAAGACCATTAATGACATGGAATTTCTAAATATTGCATCTTTTTTGAGGTAGATTGAGTTGGGATGTGACATGTTATGGGGTAATTTCAAGATTTATAAGACAAAAAAGGTCACCATCAAATCCAAAATATTAAAGATGATTAAGACCACTCATGCATAGGTATTTAGTGCATTTAAAGAGGTTAGAAAGATTAAATTAGATGTTGAAATACATAAAACAAAGTGGGGGAAAAATACAAAAACATTACATACTTTGGTGAAGAAGAGTATTTTACTATCTGCTCTCGATATACTTTCATGCAAAAAATTGATACCTATATTTTAGTAGAACAACTAAATCAAACAATGTAGATTACAAGTTCACTCATGGATAGGATTAATTTTTTGATCCTACTCATATATGTGGAGAAGGTAGAAATGGGGATTATGCTAAGTCTTCAATAAACCAAATTCAATGACTCAGATCCCTTCAACTTTGTGTAAATAGTTGAAGTTACTCTCTTCTCCCTACCAACACAACTAGGTGCACAAGTAGGAGCTTTTACACTTCAATATCCACTTTGAGGTTATGATGCAAAGAGGCTAATCAAGTTACCTACATTAAGGAATCTATATGAGGTCATGCATACCTTATTAAGTAGATACAACTAAGGGGATATTCATTTGTCTAGAGATATCACCATTTGGATCAATGCACAGACCATGCTAAGAGCCATATGCCTCCCAAATCATGGAAAATTGTTATTTCCATATAATTCCACCACACCACTAATTCATCCATATTTTTGGGACAAATTTCCCACTAAGGCAGGTAGAGGAACTCCAATTGACTCCATTGAGGATGTTACAATGTGCATTATAGTAGAGTGTATTATAAAGAGGTTTTGGTAGACAACAAAACAGGCCAAACAGGCAATAAAATGAGCAATTGACATTGTCTATAACATGATACAATAGAATGATAACTTCAATTGGCCTGAGTTTCTTTCATCCAAGCTTACCACTAATATCGATAAGGTACTTTTAGGTAGTTTGAAAATTTTCCAATATCAGTTTATGGTTTTATTGTTATGCTTCACCTAATATAAGGACTTACTATGCCAAGTTAATGTTAATGTAGACTTTTGGAATGATACTACCCTCACAAGTATCACTTGGACTAAGATAGCGCAATATTATGAGTAGTTGGGGTGGTTTAACACATGGTGGTTTAAGGCTCTAGCTTTGATCAGGTCACACCCTCAAATTCCATAAGATGTCATGCAATATTTGGTGTAACATGCATCAATAACCAATTTGTACAATGGTATCCAAATCAAGGTGCATGAGTTATCCATGCCAATTTTGACTCTAATGCCCTTTTTCATTGAAATGGTTGAATTACAAGCCAAAGTATGGAGGTAGAGAACCCTAGTCACACAACAATGTTGGTAAGAGCAATAATAAATGCAACCATCTATGAAACTATAAGCCTCACCCCAATAGTCTGTAACTCCTCCATATCAATAAAAATGTAATCAAAAGGGACTTTCATATAGAGCCTCACCATCACCAGTGAAAAATAGATCAAGTTAAATCAAGTCTTGGTTAGACAACCTAAATGTACTAAGGATAGCTTGGGAGTATGATCTAGAAATGTTGTGGGTTAATGAATAGGAAGTTATACAATGCATGATCAAAGACATAAATTAAAAGGTCTAAAATAAGGAGGAGGAGTTACTTTTTATAAATTAGTTCACACTTTCCAAGTGTAGAATATGGTAAGCAATGACTGTTTGGTCAACATTATGCAAAAGATGAACCCGACAGCTAAAACCCTTTATTGCCAAACTTACACAAAGTATCATCTAAAAAAATTAAGACAAAAAAAAGACAAAGCAAGCCCAACTATTCTAAATTAGAATAAAATACCAAATTCTTAGTTGTAGTACTACCACCTTTGTTGTTCCTTCCTCTAATATGACTTCTCATGAACTGATCCTTATTTTCTTCATGTCTTTTGCATTTGAGGCTAATAAATTGGATCTCTGCTTTTTCCTCCTTGAGATCCTTATTGACATCCTCCTTTCTATCACTCTATGTTGATTTGTTTGCCTTGGGGAGTGCATTCTAGATTATCCTTGCCTAATTTAGAGGCTATTGACATGTGACCTAGGAGCCCTTATAACTTTTTGAACTCATTCATGATTTCATTGCACAGAAATTTCTATATGGAAATATTCATGTGCAAATTTTGAAGGGAATTCATGATATCTACCTTGGTATTAGAATAAAAAACCCCTCTACCTCTAGTTGTTGATAGATGGACATAGGTATGACTCCCCATGTCTAGTCTTGGCTCCTCTTGCAACAATTTAGTAGAATCCCCAACATTCTATTCCTTTAGTTTGTGATCAAAAGTTGACTCTATGGAAAATTCCTCCCCCCTTTAGTTTCTTCCTTCTCACCAAGATATCAATCACCTCAATGATGATTTTGGACAACTGTGGTTCCCCTCTCTTAGTCAATAGGAAAATCAGACCTTGGTGAATTAAGTCTACTAAAGGGTTCTTATTAAGGTTTAATACCAAAGCTTCCAAAGATTATAGAAGAAAAAATGGAATGATAATGGTGTGGCCTTTGAAATTATTGAGTAATAAGAAGTGATGGGAAAAAATCATAGTATATTTTCCTTCTAAGGTAATATACCTAATTATCTAGAGGTAGACTTCAGGCCATTTCCTCAATAGTTTTGACCTTGTGAAACCTTATTTGGATGAAATATTGGGTTTATTATTTTCCTTCTTAAAGAAAATGCCAAGAAGATCCTCATTTCCCTTTTTGTCCTTGAATGTTTTGACACTAGAACAATCCATGCCATTAGTTTCTCTAATGAGCTCTTTAGTTATCAAGATTTTCAAGCCATTCATATGGAGTTCATAATCTTTGTAGCTATGAACAATGTCCCTAGAAAGCCATGTGTCATGCCCAATGAGTCATTTCATGAAGGGAACCAAACTACCTTTGACCATTTTATTCCAAATGTATTTGTTTTCCTTCACATCATAACATGAAATTGGTTTGAACTGATCCCAATCCCCACCCATATTGTGAATTTGTAGACTTATACAAGCTTCCTTGTTCAAGTTTTTGTAAATGTAAATGGATAGGTTATGGGACTAAGATCCAAATAAAATAATGTGATGCGAGTTCGGAGAGCCCCAAATGTGCAAGGCCTTAGGAATAAATACCTTTCATGTATTAATATATAAGCTCTTGATCCAAATTTGTGTAATCATTAAAAAAACCATCATGATAATGTGGGCTGTGTCTTTTTATAATTCAATAATTGGGATGACATCATTAGTAAAATATCTCTCATGCCAACTAATAAAATCACTTATTTAGACCTCAATATTGGCACATATAATGATTCAACACTGGTGAATGTGTTGGTTAAGATAGTTAAGTTTAAGATTGGTGAATGTGTTGATTAAGATAGTTGAGTTTAATTTGATTCATATTTTTAGATGTGTAATAGTGCTTTCATTGGTTTAGTTTTCTATGTGTGCATACTAGCTGCCTTAGATAATTCATAATCTCAAGCCATGTTTTTAGAATTATTATTTGGGACTTTGGGTATTCAATATTTTTTTGTTTGGATTGTTTGCATTAGACATTTTGTGTGAACAAATGTTCAAAATGACTTATCTAAACAACAATAGATTTCCCCTTCAAGGTATCTCTTAGGAGATACATTTAATATTTCAGAACTAAATCTCTTGGTTTAAATTCCAGATTTGATGATTTCTTATTACACCATTGCTTATCCACTTATTTTTATATGAGATTTGCATCACTTTCTTGTTCCCTCACCTTTTGGATTTTGATAAATTTAGCAAGCTAAACCTCCTAGGAGATACATTTCAAATAAGGATAAGAGTGTATTTACCCAAGTGTAATTTCCCTTAACATGGAAAAGGCACTACAGGGTGATATTTTGAATCCCCTTGCAATACCTTTAAGGTATCTCCTAAGAAATAACTCTCAAACATGCATAAGAGTGGATATCCCCTTTTAAGGTATCTCCTAGGAAATACCTTTCAAATAGGTACAAGAGTGGATTTCTCCTTCAAGGAATAAGTGGAATTTTCCTTTACATGGAAGGCACTATGAGTGATATTTTGAAGGCCTTTGTAATACCTTCAAGGTATCTCTTATGAGATACATTTTAAACATTTACAAGAGTGAATTTTCCCTTTAAGGTATCTATCTCTTAGGAGATACATTTCAAATAGGGACAAGAGTGGATTTCTCCTTCATGGAAGGAGTAAAATTTTCCTTTACATGAAAGTCACTATTGGATGCCTTAGATGAAGCAGTCTAGGATATGAAGATTCACTATGAGAAGATATAAATATATCTAGGTCTCCTTGCATAAATTTGTTTGATGCTTTATGATGGAATAAGAAATCTACTAGGGTCCCAAGTGAAATTGTCATGTTTCACCTTTATTGTGTTTTGGTGACTAAGGTTAGGAATTCCCTGATGAGCCAAATGAAAGACACATGGCTATCTTAGGGGAATCTGAAGACTATTTTTGGGGATCAGAAAAATCTTTCACCCTTCCTCATATCAATAAGGATGGTGTAAAAGTGGAAAGTTAGTTGAGATTCTGAGCTAACATCTAAGTTGGACACATGGTGGGTCATCAAGGTTTTATTAGTTTTAGACCCTTTTTAGAGATTTCCCCACTTATATTTTGGTGGGAAAGGTGAAAAGAGTCAATAACAGCCAAAACACCTAGATTTGAAAAGAGAAGTGACAACACATGGTAGATCCTTAGGTATTTTCAAGCTTTGAGCCCTTTTGAAAATTGCCTCACTTACCTTTAGGTGGGCAAGGCGCAACAAGACCTTAAAAGCCTAAAAAGTGGCAAAATGAATTTTTTTACTTATATGAATCCACATGTTGTAAGGAGGATTGCTTGGCATAAAAAAAACATTTATACCTTCTCTCTACTTTTTTGAGAAAAATCTCAAACAACTTAAAGAGGGTAGTTGGTAATTAAATGTTAAGCTTCAAAACATTAATGGTAACCCTAATTTCAAAATTCACATGATTATAACTAAGGAAATTTCCTTCATTCATGTTTACCTTTTGCATTCAGAGCTTTTAATTACATCTTCAAGCCATTTGTGTGACCTAGCTACATGAAGTGTTAAAGAGTGATTACAGTGAATTCTTTAAAGGTCTTCAATTTTAATTATCCACAACCCTCTATCTTATCAGTAAGTGATTTTTTAGATCCTTGTATTGTGTTCTTTAAGGAGGTTTAAATATGTTTTGAGGGTGATCATAGTGAATAATTCATTTGATTTCAAGGTATTGTACTAAAATAGCTAGGGAATAATAGAGGCTACTTTAGCATCTGTCAAGAGCAACATTATTTCTATTATGGATGAAATCAAAGATACAAATGTTTAGGGGTTAGAATTTACAACCATATTGAATGTATTACATCAACCAAACCATATATTAATGGTATAAAACCTTTTCATGAGTTATATCACCCCTATAGTAGCATTCTCCTTGGCTACCCCATACCTAGAGTTAGTGATTGCATGTGCCCAAGTATACCAACCAAACACTAGGATTGTCATTGATGGAAGCTAATAAATTATCTACTCTTTCACTCCTTTGACCCTTTGTTCCATTCTTGGGATTCTTACATAGCCTAAAAGTATCACACTCTCTCTATAGGAATGCCAAGAGTATGTAAACAATAAAGATAAGATAATATGGGACATTGTCAACTCCTGTTGGCTAGTAAAGATAAGGCAAAAGGTCTCGAGAATGTCTAAGAGTCTGAAACTAGAAACATTCAAGGAATTTCATTATTATATGATTTCCATAGTGGAAAGAGTTATAGGATGCCCACTATATATAAATTTGAACCTTGGATGTCCATAATCTTAATTTGTGTGTTGGAATAATAGGAAAAGCTAGACTATGCTACCATTCTAAGTGATAATCTACATAGGTAGATGATGTAACTAAAGGTTAAAATCCATTCAAATGAAGAACTCATAGGTAAATTTTACATGTCCTCCTACTTGATATATAGTTTGGTGTATAATAGGACATTTCAATGGTTCACCAAGAATCCCTATGGGATGAGAATATATGAGGTTTATCTCAAAATAACTCTGGATGGCTTCAAGAAGAATTTTTGCAATGTTTACAATTTTATCTTTAATACTATGATGAGTGTCTTTTATCCTCTAAGAAGCCTCAATAGGATGTCTAAGGGGGATAGAGACACAATTTATAAATATGGTGCCTTATATATTCAATTCAGATCATTTACTTATATTAGGGTAAGTGGCTACTCAAGGTCTCCATATAAACTATTGAGATACTTAGATGATAGACTAACAGTCATGGAGTTAAGTAGGTAGATGGTGCCCTTGCATGAGATGATAATGATAAGGAATTTAAATAAACCCTTCAAGTTTATATTTGAAATTGCACATTATTCATGTCCTTTTATTACCAAAGCTAAGGGATTGGAGTAAGATATGGGTCAGTATATGATTGACAAGATGCCATGTAGTATAAACTATGATATCATATAGTGGGTGAACATAGAAACCAATGTAATTCTACATCAATCACATTTTTAAGACATCTAGTCCATTTTCACTATCGAAGAAGATTCTAGAAAATTAGATTATATGAGACTGATAGTGTAAGAAATTATCACTTATAATATCATTCTCATCCCCAAGGACATGGATGATGATAAGAGGACACTATCTATAATAAATAATTAGTCTAATATTGAAACCTAGGCCATCTCATAGGTGAAGTTCACTACTAATAAAAATGATTCCATTCCATGAAGGGCCACACCAATCATTAGAAGAACCTTAAGGTGGCTGAAGGAACATGGGGTTGATCTCAGTACTTATGACACCCCTACCCTCTAGAAAATTAGACATGTTTAGGATTTAAAGGCTTTCCTCCTAGAATATAGTGGTGTTCCCTTGGCTTAACCACCAATGTCAGAGGGAAAAGGGAAGAGCAAGGTTGGTGATGTTGACTTCACCAAGCCAATTGATCTAGAATCCATAACCACATCACTATCCAAGTTGGGATTTCACTTCTCAAAGTTAACAAATTTGGATGAAAATTGGGACAAAATTTCTACTAGGGAGGTTACATTAACTAGTGCCACCCCAATATCCATCTCATCAAAAGGATCCCCAATTGTACTATCCATCCCAAAAACCATCCTAGTGGTTAATCCAACTACTATCCCACCTAATACAATAGAAAAATATCCATTTATTATCCCTCCCCTCAATATTTATTCAAGGAAGAGAGGAGGTGAGGAAGAGGAAAATCAGCCCGAAAAATAAAGATTTAAATGGGATATATAGCTCCAGTTGTGATCAAAGACCTACCTTCTAGGGAACTCCCTGTGAAGAGGAAAGAGGATCAATCCTCATATGCTCAAATATTAAGATATGTGAGTGATGAAGAAGACTTAGATGAAGATAGGCCCATTGTAGAGGTGATGAAAAAATAGTGAGCATTCACTCCTCTACAAGTAATAACTAGGAAAATAACTTCAAGGGAAAGACTCCAAACCCTAATGAAGTTCCTAATGGTTGGTTTATTTGTAGATGAGGGTCCCTCAGGAGTAAAAATTAAGGGTGATAAGGAGGAATTTTTTGCCTCAATTGATTCCCTCTCTTTTGAATATTTTGTGAAGGTCAGAGTTCAAGAGACTACTCAAGTTCAAGCCCCTCAAGAAAAAGAAATGATCTCTTCAGATACATAGACATTTTTTAAGAATGTCATCATCCAATCACTAGGCCAATATAATCAAGGTGAAGTTGAGGAAATTAATAAATCCAATCAGAAGGATAAGGTAGATCTAGAGTAGGATACTCAAGTCACCACTAATCCTAAAGGGGTGGGTACATAAGAAGGACTACAAATATCTCCAGAGGCATCACGAGTTTTCCCTTCCACTCTAAAGGTGTCAATTTTAGCAATAAAGGAGAATTATAGTATAGAGGAAGGTGGGGGAGCAAACCTACAAATGGTTATCCCCACCCATGCATAAATAAATAAGGAATTGGACCAGTCTAATAAAGGTGCTAAGGAGAGTGCTTCAAGTAATGCTGTTTTAATTAAAGTACCTCAAGGTATCCTTCCTTGCATCAAGGTCCATAAGTCAAGATTGCTGAAGAGTTTCCTAAGGGCAACAAGGAGGTCACCATATCCTCACCATAGCCTCATTTATACATGAGGCTCAGAAAAATACAGAAGGTGAAGTAGGTGTAGAACCTTCTAGTCAGTAGGATGAGGAAAATCCATTCAAATGTTGCTCAAGGAGTCTCACTAATTTGGTATAGATTTTGAAGTTTTAGAATAGATATATCCAAACCTAGAAGGGGAACCTATAGATAACAAGGGTGGTGAGGAGTTGGAAAGTGATGAATAAGTCGAATAGTTCATGTTAATTCCATATCCCATTCTTGTGGCACTTTCTACATCAAGTAATCTAATGACACCACCCTTTACTATCTCGAGGCACGCATCTATGTCTAATACATCAATGGGATTTTAGACCAAAGTCTTTCTCTAGTTTGAGGAATAGGCCAAGTAGAAGTACATTATGAGCAAAATTGGGGAGATAGACATAGTGAAGATCACTTAGGCATATAAATCTAAACCCTCAAAGAATGACAAGACATGTTCTAGGACCACATTCAGTATCATAGGAGAAAGGAATGTGGAGGTAGCCATTCCTCCACTAGATGCTCTGAAGAAATATGTTCCCCTTGAGAGTTACACTACTTATAGCTATAGTTTAGGGGAGCCATCAATGAATGATATGAAGCACAACTCATAGGTTTAAGTAAACATGGTGGCTCATAGGATGGATAAAGACAAATCCACCATGGAAGAGTTAAATGCATACAATCAAGCTATGATCTAGTTCTTGCAAAAGATACTAAGTGAGCCTAGGATAGTAACTTCAAATACCAATATTTCTATATAAAATCCTCTCTTCTCAATAGATTCATTTGATTTTTACCAAATTGATAATTTGAAGTCTAGAGGAAGAGCGGTACAAAAATGGCAAGAAGATCTATGCACAAGGGCAAAAGAAATAATCCACTCAGCATTGAAATGCTTGAAGAACATAGTGGAGAATAAGAGGAAGTGTGATGTTCAAATGCTTTTCTATAAGATGGATATCAAGACATGGGAGGAGGTACAACATAAAATGGATTAGGTTTTTAATATGGGCACAAATACTTTGATCATAGAAAGGATAATTACTTCCAATGATCACAAGAAGCCCAAGGAGTGTCAACTAGAAATCAAGCATCATTTGATGATGCTTAAAGATGGAATATTTTATTTAAAAGGAGAAGATCAATCCCTCAAAACTGAAACAAAAGAGATAGATGTTGAATTAAGGAAGATGGTAAGCCTTGATAGTGCAAGTGACTTGGAGGAAGAGATGATACACATCACTTTGAAAAACCTCATCAATGCACAAAAAGAGTATTTTGATGTTGATAAAATAAAATAGTTGGTGTCACTTGATAATTTTTGTGACAATCTTAAAGAACTCATTATATGAAATCAGACCATGTTCTAGAAGATCTCCACAAAGCTTGAGGAGCATAGAGTAAAATTCAAATACCAAGTGAGCTCAGACTAAGGGAATCTCACCCCTATGCTGGAAGGATATATCAGGTATAAAATCAAGTTGGTGAAATATTCCATCATCCAATTTAAATTCAAAGCATAACTAGATATTTTGGTTTTTTTAGCTATCACCACTTCTTTCTTCCCTTCCCTCTCTTTTTATTTCTTCTCATTTCCCATTAGGAAACCATTGCATTTAGCCTAATAGTGGCACATCACTTTTAATTAATTTTTATTTAATCATTAGGATAGGAAAGAAATGTTTTTGTCTATTGTGCAAGAGTACAAAGGTTTTATTTTATCCTTTATGAGATCTTTCTCCATGTAGATAACTGAAAAATATCTCATCGAGATAGAGGATAAATTTTTCCATCATCACATGATCATGATCATATCCATGCCTATTTTTTTTGTATATTATTCCAAACTCTCATTTGTATTAATGGACATGTTTTTAGATGATCATGGCCTTACCCCTTCTAATGTTGTTATGAATTATTGCTTGTGTTTTTACAATAGGTTCAATGGATATTCTTATCTTCTTTCAAAAGTATCTCTTAGGAGATACCTCATAGGGCCTTGGAATACCTCCCCTATTAATTTAAAATGTCCTTTTAAGGGATTTTATATAACCATGATACCTTTTTTTTGGCAAGAACCCTGATGCACATGATTAGAATTTTATTTTGATGTATCTCCTGGGAGATACCTTTAACATGCACACAATTGAATTTTATTTCAAGGTATCTCTCCTAGGAGATACCTCGAGGGCCTTGGAATAATTTCCATGTTTCTTGAAAAGTTCCTTACAAAGGATTTTATATAACCATGACAAATTTTTATTTGGCAAGAACCCTAATGCACACTATTATAATTTTCTTTTGAGTTATCTCTTGGGAGATACCTTGAAAATGCA
This sequence comes from Torreya grandis, assembly GCA_037957365.1. Taxonomy (NCBI): domain Eukaryota; kingdom Viridiplantae; phylum Streptophyta; class Pinopsida; order Cupressales; family Taxaceae; genus Torreya; species Torreya grandis. The sequence goes on from JARHVA010008102.1 coordinate 227,543, forward strand.
CATTATTTGGAGTTTTATTTCAATATATCTCCATACCTATAAGGGACTTGGAATACTTTTAATGTTTATTTTAAAGGTCCTTTCAAAGGATTTTATATAATCATAGCACCTTTTTATTTGGCAAGAACCCTAATGCACATGAGGTATCTCCTAAGAGATACTTTGAACATGCACATGATTGGAATTTTATAGGAGATACATCAAAGGGCATTGGACTAACTTCCATTTTTATTTCAAATATCCTTAAAAATATATTTTATATAACCATTACAACTTTTTATTTGGAAATAACTTTGATGCACACTATTGGAATTTCCTTTCTAGATATCTCTTAAGAAATACCTTAAACCTACATATGATTGGAATTATATTTCAAGGTATCTCGTAGGAGATACCTCAAAGGGCCTTGGAATACCTTTTGTGTTTATTTCAAATGTCCTTACAAGGGATTTGATATAACCATGACACATTTTTATTTGACAAGAATTGTGATGCAAATAATTAGAATTTTCTTTGGAGGTATCTCTTAGGAGATACCTCAAAGGGCCTTGGAATACCTTTTATGTTGATTTAAAATGTCCTTAAAAGGGATTTTACATAACCATGACACCTTTTTATTTGACAAGAACTATGATGCAAATAATTAAAATTTTCTTTGGAGGTATCTCTTAGGAGATACCTTGACCATGCACATGAATGGAATTTTCTTTCAAGGTATCTATATTATGAGATACCTTGAAGGGCCTTATAATACCTTTCATTTTTATTTCAAATTTCCTTTAAAATTATTTTGTATAACCGTGACAACTTTTTTTTTGGTAAGAACCATGATGCACAGGGGGTGCCTCTTAGGAGATACCTTGAACATGCACATGATTGGAGTTTTATAGGTGATACATCAAAGGGCCTTGGAATACCTTCCATGTTTATTTAAAATTTCATTTTATATAATTTTTAATAACCATTACAACTTTTTATTTTAAAATAACCTTGATGCACAATATTGGAATTTTCTTTCTAGATATCTCTTAAGAAATACCTTGAACATGCACATGATTAGAATTTTATTTCAAGGTATCTCATAAGAGATACCTCGAAGGGCCTTGGAATACCTTCCATTTTGATTATAAATTTCCTTGTAAATTATTTGATATAACCATGCCACCTTTTTATTTGATAAGAACTATGATGCAAATGATTGGAATTTTCTTTGGAGGTTTCTCCTAGGAAATACCTTTAACATACACATGATTGGAATTTTATTATAAGGTATCTCTCCTATGAGATACCTTGAAGGGACTTTGAATACCTTCCATGTTGATTTCAAATGTCCTTATAAGGGATTTGATATAACCATGATAAATTTATATTTGGCAAGAACCTTAATGCACACTTGGATTTTTATCTCGAGATATCTCCTAAGATATACCTTGAACATGCACATGATTGGAATTTTCTTTAAAGGAATTCCTTCAGGGGAATTATTTTGGAAAAAATGTCTACAATAATTTCACTGATAGAATAAGTCCAAATAAATTAGGCCCACCAAAACTCCTTGAAATAATTAAGGTCAATCAACACACAAAATGTAAAATAGTTTTAGTCCACCCACTCCCTTAATTGGGAGGGGTGGATAGGTCTAAAAAATATGTCATTACCTCCCTGATGTTTTGATAAATGCCCATAAGAAGTATAAGGGATTCCAAGAGGAAGCTAAAAAGGAGGTTTTTTTCATAACTTCCAATGCATCCCAAGTAGATATCCCTCCCTAGGTAATGGCTTTGAGGAGTAAGCCTCCTCAAATGCCTACTTTCACAATCATAGATCTCCCCTCGGTGTCCACTTTGTTTGATCCTCCAACTGGAACTATCTAAAGGGTGAGGAAGAGGAAACTAGAAGATGACCAAGGTGCTAGAAGCATCCTTGAGGAATGACAACCAATGTTCTCCCTCACCAAGAGGTATAATAGATAGCCAAGATAGTCTGTATATGAGGAAAATATCTTAGTCCTAGTTCAAGTGCACAAGGATGTTGTGGTGGCCATATATCAAGGCACTACGTTATCTCACTAGGAGTTAGAGGAGGAGGTGCAAGAATTAACTACAAAAATTGAGCAACTCAGGGACACAGTCCAAGATAGTGCACATTCTTATAGGCATTGAATCTAAATTTCAAGAGACCGCTTCAAAGTGTTATAACTCCTTAGAGGCCATGGATTTTATGAAGGCCAAGATGGCTCCCCGTGTGAACTAGGTGAATTATCCATGTAACTCTTTGGTTCAAGATAGTGTGAAGATTAAAATGTTAGTTGTCTATATAGGAAACTCTTTGTATAGCCATCTTGATCTTATGATAATGCTCAAGGCATCTAATGCCTTAAACCTAGTTATCATCTGACATGAAGAGGTGAAGTAATGTTGGAAAATAGTTAGGGATTTGATCCCTAAATATCATGCACATGAGGCTCAATTCCTCCAAATTTTGGATGAGTTAAAATTGTCTAAGGTAAGATATTTTATTAGTAAATTAATCAAAAGAATCAATTTTGATAAAATTGTCTGAGAGGCTACAAATGAATTTAAATAGAGCATATAAGATTTATCAATCAAAGAGGTAGAATATAAGTTAAGCAAATCCCAAATGAAAGTAACTAAAGTCAATATTTTTAGGAATAAATTCCAAATAACTAAGGATAAACATATGAGACTCATTTGATAGATAAAGAGACTTCATCAACCACTATTTATTAATTTAGACATTATCTAATAGTAGCATCATACAACACACAAAGTCTATGAAGATAATAAGATAAATAATTAGTCTTATAGTAGTGCTAATATGTCTTAGATGACTACTTCAACTTCCACACCAACTAGACTTCATGCAGTAATCCAAACAACTTAGCCTTGATATGCTAAAATCCTTATGCATGTAAAAGTTTTATAGTAGTCTGTGTACTTATATTCTCCTTGTAATTGGAGAAAATCATTGTAAAATTGACTTTATATCTTTTTATAGGCACCCATTGCATAATTTTTAAAAATTCAATTAATCTATTTATAACCAAATTTTACCCTTGAGATTTCCTTTTCTTTTGAATAAAAACACGTCTTGGCATATTCTAGATAAACCTTGAGATCATTGATAACTTTCTCATCTTTTTTGGCATCTTTCTTCAAAATACATATATGCTCTTCAAGTTCCTTGATCATAGCTTTCCACTATTGAGTATTTTTCTTCAACTATTTATCCATCTTTTTACCTATTTAGAATCTCTTTGAAGTTGTTAAGCTTCCTCCAAAGGACTTGATCTGATACTATTTTTAGAGGTACAATCATTGAGCGGGGGGTGAATTAGTAAGCCTAGATAATACAAATTCAATTTCCAAACTCTTAATCAATTACCAAAATAATTCATGAAGCATACACATCATTCATAGCAATGAATAGGAGAGACAATACAATATCAAGCACATAAAGTTAGTTATATATGGGAAACCCTCTTGTGGAATAAAACTCATTGGAACTTGTAAGTAGACTATTATCCTATAATAAAAAAACCAATATAGACCATCTACAACTAATTAAGTAACTACCATCTCTTATTTAGTGAGACTATAATTCCACAAGGTGCTACTACACCTATCTAGTTAAGCAACCACAATAACTAGACTTTTAGTAAGTTTTACCTTATAAGGAGGCAACAAACACCTTAGATGTTGAGCAACCACAATAACACCTATGAATAGCTCCACCTTTGAATTGATGTCTTCAAAACTAGATGATGAAACTATTATTATCACTTTTCACCTTTAACAAAAACTCTATCACCCAACACACCATGTTGTCTAAAGCACATTACATACTTGAACCAACACACAAATATCAACTAGGACATATTACATATCCCATCTAACCCCACTCCTCAACTCTACACACTCAATGCATTAAAATCTACCTTTTGGATCACTCTTCAATCCTCAATAACAACTCTATCACCACATATAAAACATGACTAAATAGTCATAAACACAGTCCACACATTGATCTAACTCTTAGATCAACCACTAATATCACTCAAACATCAATAATCCTTCACTCACACACAAGGCATCCAAACCATCCTCTTTGATTAACCTATAAATATTCCATCATCCTCAACCTACAAGATCACTATTTTGACATTAAATGATCATTGTCACCTTTTTTCACCTCTACATATGCTCAATCAACTCCAATAGAGACCTTATACATAGGAACACTAGGAATGAATACACAATCAAATTATTAATCTTTTTTCATAATAAATATGGATTGATTCCACCTCCAAATTCCACACATATCATCTTCATGGAATATAAATCACCTTCCATTAACTAATTCATCATGAGACATCTAAACAACATCAAAATGAGCTCAAATATCCTACTTGAGTCACTTGTAGAATAAAATACAACACATATTCAAATTCAGAGATCAATATCTTTGACTATACAAACATTCAAATTATCTAACCATATTCATTAGAAGTGCCATGGAATCATCTACAACTTTGTTTTTAACTCCATCAATAAATTCATCTTGGATCAAAAGTTATGGATGAAATATAGATCATTCATTTTTTCCTTTATAAATTTGAATATTCAAATTCAAAATAGGAACTAATGTGATCACAACCAACTCCCCTAGACTCATCCATACCTATAAATGGTGACATCAACAAATTTCCTACTCATATTTGTTGCCACTAGAACAAAATGTCTAGATAAAAACAATAATCAACTAGATGAAGTCCACTCACTTCCATACTAATTATAAACACCCTTGACATACCATAAGGTCTCTAAAACATGTACGTACCAATAGTATAATCCATCAAATGCTTCCCTTAGTCAAACACTGAAGAACCATGTAGGAATATTGAGGCTCATTGAAGCACACTTTGTCATTGTCATTCTAGCACACATGACACCTCATCAACATCCTTGGTCACCTTGGAGACATCATTGAAAAACCTCCAATAGTTTCCCCCTCATTTGTAACCAAAAAATAGTTGTTACCATAATTAATACAAAGAGCCAAATAATTTGAGAGTTTTTTTATAGTGTTCTCTTGGTCTTTTTTTTAATCTAGGTATTATATGGGTTGCTAACAAAAATTAAAGATCTATTGGCCTTTATTATTGTAAGGGAACTTTCTTTTATGACCTACCTTACTCCATCATTTTGAACTTTTTAAACATGAATCACTTTATATTAATTCTTATTGTGTACATCCATTTGTTTGTTTAAGAGTTTGGGCTTATATTGGAAAGTAAAAAGCAATTTACATCATAATAAATTTAGGTATATTATGTCACTACCATATTCATGTTGTCCCTAAAATAAGGTCTACTTGAAAACTATAAGGTGGTAAGTTGTAACCGCATAATCTCTCTAGGAAGACTAAGAGAAGCCCCAAGGTGTCACTACCATATTATTTTTGTCCCTATAATCTGAGAAATGTTTGTCTATTTTTCACATTATATCCTTAACATGGACACACATCAACAGTCTGGAAGGACATAAGGATGAATATAAATATTCTCAACCTACTATTTCTTATCATGCACATTTAGGTATTATTAATCCTCCAAATATTAAGGTGGTCAGTTTCCTCAAGAAATAGAAGTCTACTATATTTATTTATTCTAAGAGTACACATAAATTCATCAACATTAAGTTGGCTACTCAATTGGACTATTTCATTTACCCATCTCTAGAATTTCAAATCATAATTACATGTGGGGGTATAGTCAATTATTCTAGTAAATGCCATAGTATAAAGCTATGGGAGACTACCTATTATATTATCTTATATTTTCTTTTATCATGGATGGGACTAATATTTTTTTGGATTGTAATGGCTCACCACTTTATGCATAATTGAGATGAATTTTGAGTTACTATTCATGCTCATTCATTTAAAAGGAAGGACATTTTAATTTTATGGTTTATTTGCTACATCTACACAATTTGTTAGTTTTCACCAGATGATGAAGATGATAAAAAAAGATGCAAAGTAATTATTATGTGACTATTTTCCATAAAATTTAAACTAAACAAGGAGTATACCCATATTGAATTACAATTAGTGGAGTCTACCCATTTTTGTCTTATATAACCAACTTGACTCCTTTGACCTCTTTTCCTTTTCAAATAGGCTTTATAGTATGGCTCACTACTACCTAGGCTAACCCAGGGCCTCCCTAAGCATGACACACATTCTTAAAAATTGTACTATTTTTTATAAAAATTGATTGAAGTATATATAGGCAGAGCATTTGGAATAATATTTATTGTATTGTTTTATAAAATTTTAGTGTTACAATTTGAAAACCCTATTTTCCAAAATAATATACATGTGTGTTGTCCTCTAGTACAAGGCTCATTGACATCACTGTTGGGTGCGCTCTAGTAGGGCAAAAAATATTAAAATAATCTAGGTAGACTATCCAAATATTAGTGATTTCATAGCATATTAAGGTAAAAAATAATGAATAAAAGGTCTAAGTAAACACAAATGAATCAAACATTTTAGATAGATTAAAAAAATATATTGAACACTATTAAGATTAAATACCTAAAAATAAGGATTTTTGCACATTTTAGATAGAGTAAAAAATATATATTGAATACTATTAAGACTAAATACCTAAAAATAAGGATCTATAGAAATGATAGTAACAGATATGGTCAACACTTCAGACACTCTACAACCTTCTCTATTTTGATATGTTATCACTCTATAGTGTATGTTTGAAAAAAACTAAGAATATGTAGGAATATGAATATATATGGTCAGACATGTTTAGTGGTTTTTGTTCCTCTTTGAAATGTGTGAAAATTATATAGACCCTATTTTGAAAAGTAAATTTGAATTTTAAATTTGTTGGGGACTCTCTCCTATTTTTGAATGCAAATGCACCTTGAGTAGTCAAGTCAAATTGAAGGCGAGTGATATATTTAATATATTAAAATTTTATATATATATATATATATATATATATTATATTAAACCATATATTATATAATGTAATATAATATTACAATATTATATATTATATAATAAATTTTATTATTATTATATAATATATATGTTAATATAGTTTATAAATCAATTTTTTATTATATATTATATATTTCAATATAGGGGAAAGGTCCTAGTAGCCATGCACCCTAACTTTAGACATCGAATTAAGGTGCCATAACATCACATTAGATTTTTAAAAATTTACCCATTTTAATATGTCATCTTAACTACTTATAACTTAGGTTTCAAGGTTTAACACATTATACATTTTATGATATAGTTTATTTTATCATGAGAGTCATAAAATGCATTTTCTAAACCTATGACCAAAACTTAACCTTTGGAGGACCAATAGTTGTGCATAAGAGTATCAATACTTGAGTCTTACTCATCAATATATGATTGGTTAATTTTAATTTTATATAATAAATGTTGAAAAAGTATTAGATACTACATGTATAGCTTCTGGTGCACTTTAATACTTATACACACCAATATGATCGATTGATGGAGTACATTTTAACAAAAGCCCTGTTTAGAAATCGGAACTTGCACAACTATTGGGACCTTTCCTCTAATATTTTAAAATAAAATATTTATTTCATATATAATTTTCCACTCCAAATAACATAAAACATCACATTCTTGTAGATGGAGAACATAATATAGAAGGTTTCAAGGGCACATATAAAGCATCCAATCACATCCGTTAGGTGCACATACTAAGGTTATAAAATAAAAAATGCTAACTATCACTACTCCTAGTCTATTACAATTGCTAGTTATCATTTATTTATATTCCTAATTTTTTAAATAGGTTCATCAAATACATGAATCTTAGTAACTATGCATTATAAAAAATTTTGAGCAAGGTAGTAGTATACATGATTCAAAAATGCCAATCAGTCTTGTCTATAGAAACTAATGAATACATCTCCAGCTTACTTTACGACACGTATAGTCAAAAACACCAAGAAACACATCTCATAGTTAGACTTAAAAATTGAAGTTAGTGAGTAAATTATCATTCTAGTCTTATAAACTAGAGAAATAAACCAAAGTATTTGAGTGGAGAAATAAACTCACTAGGAGAGACATTAATTTGTGCTTTATCTTAATTTGAATCTATTGAATAGAATAATTGCATATCACTAATTTACATTATATCTCAAAATACCTAATGGTTAACTAAAATTTGATGGTAATTTTGTAAAGTAGACTATACATGATTCCTTTGTATAATTTGTATGTAATCTAACAGTTCAAAGACTTTTTATAACCAAGTTTGAAGGGCTAATAAAATTAATAATTTGAATGCTTTACTGCCAATTATCCTATGCCAAGTGTCATCTACAACATCAAATTTAATGCTTGTGATAACTTGGTGATATGTGATTGCAACTTTTAATTTAATTCCTCCAAAACATAAATTTTTTTGATAGATTTGCTCTTTGAAATAATCTACCTCATTTGTTGTGCACATGGCAAAACACTGCAAAGTTTTAAATCCATACCTATGATCACATTTAACCATATTATAATGTTATGTGGAATTATACGGCAAAAAAATTCAATTAATTTTGTTAAACATTTAATATTATTTTTGTACCATTAATAATAATATATAGATATATTATAATTTCTATAATCTTGATAAATGAATTTTTTATGATTCTTGTATTGAAATATTTTTTTCAAGAGTAAATTTGCTTGGCTTATAGTTTCCTATTTAAATTTAATTGATTTTATTAAACTAATGTGATTTGGACCTATAAATGATGATTTTCAAATCACTTCACTACATATCCAATTAATAATGATGCATGAATCATTTACTTCTATTAAAAAAAATGCACATTTTGTGATTGAGAAGGGATACATGATTTAACCTTGTTGATACATGATGATTTTAAATTTAATGCCCATTAACTACCAAACATTATTAATGTTTGATAGATTTTCTCTTTGACATATTTTATTGTGCACATGATGAAGCATTGTAGAGTTTTATATTCATATTGATGATCACATTTTTGACCCCATAATGTTAAAGCCCATTTTCATGTTACATGGTATTATACGCTTTGTTAAAGGTATACAAATTCATTTAATTTTATTAAAAATATAGTATTATTTCTATAATATCAATAATATATAGATGTATTAAAATATATTATAGTAAAATGATGGGTGGGAGTAGCATAGCAAAGGAAATTTTGAATGGTAGTGATGGGTGAGAGTCAAGGGATCCACATACATATGATCTCATTCTGAAAGTAATAGATCTAGATGCAAAGACTCTAGGGAAGACACCCACCTTGGTCAAATATTTGAAGAATAAAAATTCAATAGACAAGGAGCCCATTTGGGGCCCACAAAAAATTGATCCCCATCACAATATAGGTAAATAACAAGTCTCATGGGTGGACCTCGTCGTGAGAGATCGACACCACTTTATTTTATTTGAATTTGTTCTAATGCCCATAGGGGATTGAAATGAGGTAATTTTAGAGGTATTGAATGGTATTATTGATAATATCAACACCTCTCTTTCAAATTCCATTTTAGCCAAGTTCAATGATTTTTGCCCTAACATTGATTCCTTCTAGAATTGGGCTAATCTCAACTAGAAACACAAAGGCTAGATGGACATTATAGTTATGCCTTGGAATTTTTCCTTGATCAATTTCTCCCTTTCTAAAGACACTCTAAAGACCTTGATGGGTATCCCATGGTTAATGGAAAAATACATATTCTATCTTCACAAATGAAAGGTAGGCCTTAATCTTAATTGCTCTATCTTTAAAGATATTATAGTCTAGATCAGCCTTCCAAAACTTTTGCTATAATTTTGGGATCCAAAAGTTATTATTGACATAGTGAGGGACCTTGGTCAGCCTATCTCCATTGACCTAGTAACTCATTTTATAGTTTGGCTATTAGTGGCTAGGGTTTGTGTCTTCATTCCCACTAACAAACATTTGATCCTTTCTATCATTCTCAAATCTAAGTATGGCTCCTAGACTAAGAAGATATTTTTAATATGGCCATGGACATTTTTTAGACCTATAACATCCTTAGCCACTCTTCCAAAGCATGTCCCCATCTCAAGAATCCTTCCTTGCCTCCCACCTTGACCTAGGTTAATAAAGTGCCCTCATCCTTCTTCTTCCCCTCCCATTAACCCCTACCTTTCTCTTCACCCTACCTCTTCCCTTCTTATCTCCCCTTCTCAAGGTCTCCTCCCTCTTCCATCCTTCCTCCCTTCCACTGATCCATCCTTCCTTCCTTTCTTCCCATCTCTTCCTCCCTTTTCTCTTACCTCCCCCCACCTCCCCTCTAAGTCCTTCCTTCTCTTCCCTTACTCCCCCTTTCCCCCACCCTTCCCCTCACATTTTCCCCCCTCCTTCCATCCTTCCTTATTCTCCATTTGTAGCCCCTACCAGCAAAGGGAAGTCATTGTGAGCCCCCCCTATGCTCAAGATATAGATCCCTCCTTGTACTCCTCAATCTTTGTCCCCTCCCTTGCTTTCCCCTTTTTTACCCCACCTTGCTTCCTCTTTTTAGGAACTTTTACTCAAGGCCACATTTTCTTCTTCAATGGTTTTCCCTCCCCCATTTCCTCCTATCCCTTACTTTGTGTTTCATCTTTGCTTAGTGATGATCTAGTCCTTTAGGAGGTATTTACCCCTCCTCCTTAGGTTTATGGTTATGAACCAAAGTGGCTCAATTTCTTAGAAGACCAAAGATCCATGATTTCCTTGAGGGAAAGGGATAAACCTTCCCAAGATGAGGGAAAATGGGTTAATGTGCACAATAAGAGGGGTATAGAAAAGGAGGAAGTTGGGAGTGAACAAAAATAAAAGGAAACCCCACCTCCCAAAACTATCACCAGGGGGAGATAGATAGATAGGTGGCTAAGAAAACACAGATGACCCACCATTAGTATCTTAATAGTAAGAAATTAAATTTCTCTCCTAAAACATAAGGGGTTTAAATAATCTTTCTAAATAAAGACTAGATAGAAACCTCATTTTATAACATAAACCAAATATCCTCTTATTGCAAGAAACCAAGATGTCTATTGAAAAACTCTGGAAGATTAAGTCAAAGGTTTAGGAAATTGTGTTTTATAGTTGCAACAATGCCAAAGGAGCTTTGGGGGGTCTAGCAATTTTTTGGACCCTATTGTCCTGAAGGGGGTTCATCTTATTAACAAGGATAACCATATTTCCATCCTATTTTCTAATGTGTGGGAGAAGATCTCTTAGATTATTACAAATGCCTATGCTCTGAATTTAAAAACTAAAAGGAAGAAGTTATGGGATGACTTGATTGATATTAAGAAATAATTTTATAACTTGGATTGGATGGTTGCAGGAGACTTCAACTCTCTTTTATTCTCAGGAGAAAAAAAGGGGGGATCCTGTTTGACCATGTCAATATCGCATACTTTCATGATTTAATCTCAAGTGATAATCTCCATGATGTTTAAATCAAAGGAAACTAATTCACTTGGTCAAATAGAAGGCTCAGTGACAATCATATCTAAGTAAGACTGGACACATTCCTAATTCCTCTTAATTGGATACACTCTTTTTCCTCTCTTCTCTCAACGCTCCTGAGGATTAGATCTAACCATAATCCCCTTCTATTCCAAATTGATAGAGTCTCTAAAACTAAGGCCATTCCTTTTAAATTTTAAAAATGTGGCTCTCCAATCATACTTTGGAAGACCATATTAAGGAGTGGTGGATTATCACCATTCAAGGATTGGCCATGTTCATCCAGGTAATGAAATTGAGACATGTTGAAAATATGCTTAAATTTTGGAACAAGAATGTGTTTGACAATATATTTATCCAAAAAAACTTTATTGAAGAAGAAATTAACAAGGTTGAATTAGAAATTTTGGATGCAATCTATTTTACTGAACTCCACATGAATGAAAAGGAACTCCTCAGGAGATTTCACAATTTGGAGGCTAAAGAAGAAATGTATTGGTGATAAAGATCTAGAAATTTGTGGCTTAAAGAAGAAGATAAAAACACCAAATTTTTCAACACCTCTGCATCTAAAAATTGGAAATGAAATATCATTATGGAGATTCAAGGTGAAGATGGAACTTGGTTCAGGAAGTAGGATGAAATGATTCAATATTTGGTAGAATTTTTTTAAATATTTGCTTTCCCATTCTTCATCTCAAGATTCTAGTCTTAAGGATCAAATGGTCAATCTATTTATCAGGGTTCTTTCACAAGAATATAATGATTCAATACTCAAACCCACTTTAAAAGAAGAGATCAAGGCTATTGTATTCTCTTTAGAAGGGGATAAGGTCCCTAAGCCTGACAGCTTCCCTCCTTTCTTTTTTTAGGTCTTTTGGGACACTATTAGTCATGATGTCTATTTGGTCGTTACCAATTTTCCAAAATGGGATCCATATTTTAGGAATTCAACAACACTTTTATTGTTTTAATCCCTAAGAAATAATATATGTTTAAGGTGTTGAACTTCAAACCCATTAGCTTGTGATCCACTTTCTACAAAATTTATTCTAGAGGTATTGCCCTTAAAATTCAGCTTGTCCTTGATAAAATAATAGTGGAGCAACAAGGCACTTTCATTTTTGGTAGACATATTTTTTATGGGATCATTATGGTTCATGAAACCATCCACTCAATTTCACATTTGGATCAGCAAGGCATGTTCCTAAAACTTGATATGAACAAATCCTATGATCAAGTTTTTTGGTCATTTCTTGACAACATTCTAAGCAAAAGTGGGTTTAATTATTAAGTTAAAAAATTAATTCCATCTTGTATTCATAATCCTTTATTCTTGGTTTTAGTTAATGAGGTACCTAGAGGTTTCTTTCTGGGTAGTAGAGGATTAAGACAGGGGGATCCTCTCTCCCCTTACCTTTTTATCATCTTGGTGGAAGCCTTAAGCTGACTTATCTCTATAGCCATACCTTCCAAAATTATCAAGGGAATAACTTATGCTCCTAACACCAATCTTATCACTCACCAGTAATTTGTTGATGATAAAATTAGCATGGGAGAAGCCTCATTTTTTGAAGCCATATGTTTCAAAAAGATCCTTGAGATGTATTAAGGGGTGTCTAGTCAATGTGTGAATTTCAATAAGAGTTCTCTTTTCTTTATCAACACTCTATCATCTGTCCAATCTAAAGTCACCAAGATTCTAGGATATAAAATTATAAATTGATCATCTACTTATCTTGGCATCCCTTTGTTTGAGGGCTCATTGAAACCTTCTTTTTGGATCTCCCTCATTGATAGGATTTAGAAGAAGTTGACTGGATGGAAAAGGAATATCCTAACTCAAGATGGTAAAGTTCAACTTAATAATTCCTTTTAGATCATACCAATTTATTTCATGTCCACTTTTTACATTCTAAAATCCATTTAAAAAAAGGTGGAGAGTATCTAGAAAACTTTCCTTCGGAGAGGTTCGAAAGACAAATTTATATTTCCACTCAGTTCTTGGTATCATGACTACCACCTAATTTCCTTAGGAGTCCAAGGACTAAGAAGGGTTTCAACCATGAACCAATCCCTCCTATAAAATCAAGGCAAGAAATTGATTACAAATGAAAACCAATGGACTAAAATCATCATGGCCAAATACCTCTCCTCAAGGGAAGGTTCCCATTTTTTAGCAGATCTAGGTCCTACTAACGATTCTACTTTCTATAAAGTTCTATAGGTGGGCAAGAACCTTATTAACAAAGGGCTCAAATGGAATGTTGGAAGAGGCAATATGGTGGATTTATAGAGTGATTCATGGATCTTGACCCCTCTAGAATCTACTTTTCAAGACCTAAAATTGATATCTTTCTTCAAGAATAATTATGGACTCAAAGTAATAGATTATTGAGAAATTAGAAATGGGAGAAAGTGCTAGAAAAAATTAAGCAAACTAGGGTTGGACCAGTAATAAACCCATCTACTGCAAACTCTGAATGAATCCATTTAACACATTCATATTAGTTAAGCTCTTAGAGAAGACAAACTTGTCTGGAAACATATCCCAATGGGATTTACTCGATGAAATCAAGATTCTTATCTCTATGGAATTTGGATGAGGAAGATTTCAATTGGAAATATCTCTGGATAAAAAACCTCATCCCTAAAATCAATGTTTTCTACTATTTGGTAGCTCAAAATAAGATATTAATAGTGGACAATCTCATCAAAAAAGGTTTAACTATCCCTAACAGATGCTCTCTTCGCAAATAGGTAGTGGAAATAGTGGCACATATCTTTCTTTTTTGCCCATTTAGGTCAACTATTTTTCAATGATTCTTTAGCGAGTCCAACATTTAATAGGTTTTTTCAATATCTATTTTGGAATTTATTACTTAATGGAAACCCCCTTGGGAATAACTATCATTAAGTCACTAGTGGAATCTATCCCTAACCCATATTATTTCTCTACGTGATTTTATTCTCTAATACCACTAAGTGCTTTTCAAAACACTTGTAAAGAAAACAACAAAGTGAAAGTGAATATGGGCAGAGATAGAGATCATTTTGAGCTAATTTCTTATTCTGATATTAATAAAAATGATCATTTCTGGTATAAAATGGTTGAATGGGGGATATCCCCATTCATGGAACATTTGGTGGGGCATGAATACATCAATCTCAAGGTATTTTTCCCATGGTTGGAACAACCATGAGGTGAGAATGCATGAGCTAAAGATTCAAATTATAGAGGAGCTAATTAGGGAGATAATAAGAATGGAATACCATGAATTAAAGTCATTCAAAGATAAACATCACAAGGAGGAACTCATGTAGATTTTATTTAGAAAAGAGAAGGATAAATACATGCCAAAACCTTTGTCCAACAAAGGTTACATGCACATTTATTTGCTAAGGAAATGGTCAGAGGTATGTCTCCAAATAATGTGCTATATCACTTTAGAAGGTAAACACACCATTCTCTACTTGCATCATTTCCTGCTTTTGAACCATTTCAAGGGTCATCTCATTAGTATCCCTTTATTTCTATTATAATCTTTTGAGGTTTATGTTTTAAATTTCAAAAACCCTATAGCAGATCTTATCCACTAGGGCCTCATTTTCTTGCTTATCAAAAGGGAGAACCAGTCTAGTCTAAGAAAATTTTAGAGGCTATTTATATTAATAGTGATAAAGAGGATTTGGAGGTAGAGGGTGATCAATCCTCAGCTTCTGAAAAGGAGAATCAAGAAAAATAGTTGGGGGCTTCTAGTGCTTATGCATAGAAAAATCACAAATTTGATTAAGAATGCCCTCTTTCATTTCTAAAGGAAAAGTCACTCTAGGGGTTGATGGCAAAAATGGTGTAAAATATTCACTCCAAAAACTCCATACTAAAATCACAATCCAAAATCTCCTTCGTGGAGAAATTTTAGAGGAATTCAATAGGTTAAGTAATTTTCTCAGTTTTAACAAATTTGTGGTTCATGATTGTAGGACTCCCGAGACTCACAACTCCAGAGAGGACTCTTTCCAGAAGGACAATGAGGAGGAGGATGCTTGGGTTGCTAAGTAAATCATAAAATAATCCCCTCACATGGACCTTAAAAGGAAGAAGTTGGATAATGAGGAAGAATAATTCATTATAAGTCACACTAGAGGTAAATGTCACAAAAAATCAAATACAATGACCAAGCAATTGGTCACTTACTCTAAGTTGGAATAACTCTATTGTTTCATGTTTTGGGTTGGGTCCTTTTTGATCTATCAACTGAGTATTGGTTAAAGTTTAAAAGAAGTTAGGCAGATCATCAGGGTGTTCACCCTTATCTTGTTTGGGCTTTGTTGCTTTCTTTCACTTTTCTATCTATTCTCTTTTGTACTAGGTCTGGGTCCCTTCGACCCGTCTTTACCTATCAAATAAAAAATATAATATTGATTTATAATCTATATTAACATATATATTATATGATATAATAATATTGACTAATATTAAAATATTTTTTACAAAATATATAATTTATATATAATAATATATATTTAATTAATTTAATATATAAAAATATTATGATATATATTATAATATGTCAATTATATTTATGTAATAACTAATATAATTTTTTGTGTGTAGGATAAGAGGGGTTATATGAATAAAATGAGTGTAAATCGATTATTAAACCTATTAGTTACTCCAAACCCATGACATTGATGTCAAAATAAGTTCATCTTCAAAATAATTATGGGCACAAATTTATCAAGATTTAAATCACCATGCAATGATTTAGTCTACAATGGATTTCATTCTTCATGTAAATAGATATCTCTTAGCACAATCACTATGTCAAAATTGTAACTCCCTTAGTTTTGATTAGGGGGCATATATATTCAATGGATAAGGAACATCATAGTTGTGGGTGATCAGGTTTTGTCTTGGTGATTGTAATGGAGAAATTGTTTTTGTTATAATGGCACTAAAAAAATTAGAAGTGACCAAGAAGAATTTTGGGTTTATAAATATGATAAAAATTTGAAGCAGACATATATGTTCAAAAAATGCCATCTATTCTAATGTGTATGCCTACTATTATACCACCACCACTTATTTCTCCTAATAATTAATAATGTTACATTTTCAAAAAAATGTGGATAAAACTCCACTTACTATGCATTTAAGAGCCTAATAATTATTTATAAATCATTACCATTAGTTCCAAAGTTCCATGATGATAATTTTACTTTTACTTCCATATTTGAACTTCTAAAATTTTCATTATACTATGGTCTTGTAGCTGATTATTGAACATTTCCTAATTCTGATGATCCCCTAGATGTGATCCAAAGCCCATGGTAGGAGACCCATGAAGTGTAATTTAATGTGATTATTTTTTTGTTATTTTATTGGAATGAAATTCCCTAAATTTAAAAAATCTACATTTAGATACAATCTATAAATGGATTAAAATTCTTTATATAGAAATACTATATATAGTAAGTGTTCTAAGGTATATTTCTTTGTATGCCCTCACTTAACCATATTAATTTAGATAAGCACAAAAAATACTTTCCCAAGAGGTCTTTGAGTTATTAGGTATGATTTTGTGTCACTTATTTTAATTACCATTATGGGGTCTAATTTATCTCCAAATATTAGTTTGTAAGTTCAAGAAAGGTGGCTCGCCCTTAGATGTATTTGAATTGGTGAAGTAAATTATCTTAAAGGTATAATTCTAGGGGGGTAAAAATTGAGTCAAACCCCTATTAGACAATTTTCTTATGTTACATCTTCAAAAAAATTGGATGAAAATCCACTTATTATGCAAGAGCCTATTGTTTCTAAATCATTAGCATAATCGCTATGTCAAAATTACAACTCCTTTGATTTTGATCAAGGGGCATCTATATTCTCTACATAAGGAGAATAATTATGGGTGATCATATTTTATCTTGGTGATTTCAAGGGATAAATTTTTTTTTAATAATGGTGCTAAAAAAATTAGAAGCGATCAAGAATAATTTTGGGTTTAGAAATATGATAAGAATTTGAGGTAAATATAGATATTCAAAAAGCACAATCTATTCCAATGTGTATGCCTACTATTATACCACCACCACTTGTTCCTCCTAATAATTAATAATTTTACATCTTTAAAAAAAAGTGGATGAAACTCCACTTATTATGCATTGAAGAGCCTAATAGTTATTTCTAAATCCTTACCATTGGTTCCAAAGTTCTATGATGATAATTTTACTTCTATTTCCATATTTGAAAGGTTATAATTTTCATTGTACTATGGTCTTGTAGTAGATTATTGAACATTTTATAATTCTAATGATCTCTAGGATGTGATCCAAAACCCATGGTAGGAGACCCATCAAGTCAATAATATGTTACAATGAGTCTATTTCTATTTTATTGGAATGAAATAATTTCTCTAAATTATAATAATCTACATTTAGATACAAACTATAAATGGATTCAAAGTCTATATATACAAATACTATATATAGTAAGTGTTATGAGGTAGACTACTTAATATGCCCTCACATAACCATATTAATTTAGATAAGCACACAAAATTCTTTCCCAAGAGGTCTTTTAGTTACTAGTTATGATTTTGTGTCACTTATTTTAATTACCATTTTCAGGGCAAATTCATCTCTACATATTAGTTTGTTAATTCAAGAAAGGTGACTCACTCTCACAGGTATTTGAATTGGTAAATTAAATTATCTCAAATCTATTATATAGGGGCTAAAAATTAAGGAATAAAATCCCTATTGGACAATTTTCTTATGTTACATCTTCAAAAAATATGAATAAAACTCCACTTATTATGCAAGAGCCTATTATTTCTAAATCACTATCACAATCTCTACATCAAAATTACAACTTCCTTAGTTTTGATTAGTGGGCATCTATATTCGATAGATAAAGAGCATAGTTGTGGGTGATCAGGTTTTATCTTGGTGATTTGAATGGAGAAATTTATTTTGTTACAATGGCGTTAAAAAAATTAGAAACAACCTAGAAGAAGTTTGGGATTAAAAAGATGATAAAAATTTTAAGTGGACATATATGTTTGAAAGACACCATATATTTTAATGTGTATGCCTACTATTATACCACCACCACTTACTTCTCCTAATAATTAATAATGTTACATCTTCAAAAAATGTTGATGCAACTCCAATTATTATGCAAGATCCTAATAATTATTTTTAAATAATTACCATTGGTTCTAAAGTTCCATGATGATAATTTTATTTCTATTTTCATATTTGAACTTCTATAATTTTTATTGTATTATGGTCTTGTAGCAAATTATTAAACATTTTCTAATTTTGATGATCCCTTGGATGTGATCCAAAAACCCATGGTAGGATACCCATCAAGTGTAATTTGTTACAATGAGTCTATTGCTATTTTATTGGAATGATATTCCATAAATTATACAAATCTACGTTTAGATAAAATCTATAAATGGATTCAAAGTCTATGTATATAAGTACTATATATGGTAAGTGTTTAGAGGTAGACTAATTAATATGCAGGCCTAACATAACCATAATTTAGATGAGCACACACAATCCTTTCCCAAGATGTCTTTGAGGTACTAGGTATTATTTTGTGTCACTTATTTTAATTACCATTATGGGGTAGAATTAGTCTCCAAATATCATTTTGTAAGTTCAAGAAAGGGGACTCACCCTTAGAGGTATTTGAATTGGTGAACTAAATTATCTCAAAGTTATAATTCTGGGGAGGGGCTAAAAATTAAGGAGTCAAATCCCTATTAGACAATTTGCTTATGTTACATCTTCAAAAAATATGGATGAAACTCCACTTACTATGCAAGAGCCTATTACTTATAAATCATTAGCACAAACTCTATGTCAAAATTGTAACTCCCTTAGTTTTAATGAGGATCCATCTATATTAGCTGGATAAGAAGCACAATTATGGGTGATTAGGTTTTGTCTTGGTGATTACAATAGAGAAATTGCTTTTGTTACAATGGCATTAAAAAAATTAGAAGCGACCAAAAAGTATTTTGGATTTAGAAATATGATAAAAATTTGAAATGGACATATATGTTCAAAAGACACCATATATTTCAATGTGTATGCTTACTATTATACCACCACCACTTGTCTCTCCTAATAATTAATAATGCTACATCTTCAAAAAATATGGATGAAACTCCACTTATTATATAAGAGCCTAATAATTATTTCTAAATCATTATCATCGATTCCAAACTTTCATGATGATATTTTTACTTCTATTTTAATATTTTAAATTCTATAATATTCATTGTACTATGGTCTTGTAGTAGATTATTGAAAAATTATACAAATATACATTTTGATACAATCTATAAATGGATTCAAAGTCTATATATTAAAATACTATATATAGTAATTTTTCTAAGGTAGACTGCTTAATAGGCCCTCACATAACCATAATTTAGATAAGCACACAAAATCCTTTCCCAAGAAGTCTTTTAGTTACTAGGTATGATTTTGTGTCACTTATTTTAACTACCATTATGGGGTCAAATTCATCTCCAAATATTAGTTTGTAAGTTCAAAAAAGGTGTCTTGCCCTCAGAGGTATTTGAATTGGTGAATTAAATTATCTCAAAGGTATAATTCTGGGGGGGGCTAAAAATTAAGGAGTCAAATCCCTATTAGAAAATTTGCTTATGTTACATTTTCAAAAAATGTGGATGAAACTCCACTTATTATGCAATATCTTATTATTTATAAATCATTATCATAATTTCTACATCAAAATTACAACTCCCTTCATTTCAACCTCAGTATTGGGCCTCAAATTTTAAATACTCAATGTGTTGTATGCCAAAATGTTTAACCCTGACTCTACATTGAGATATCACATGGCGTGTTATCATGAATGAAAATTTAATGTATATAGATTGGTATGATGTAGACTTTTTATGCTCTCACATAACCCTAGTTTAGATAACCTCACAAAATCCTTTCCCAAGTCTAGGTTTTGAGTTACTAGGTATGATTTTGCATCATTTATTTTAATTACCATTTTGGGGTCAAATTCATCTCCAAATATTAGTTTGTTAATTCAAGAAAAGTGACTCACTCTCACAGGTATTTGAATTGGTAAAGTAAAATATCTCAAAGGTATTCTATGGGGATAAAAATTAAGGAGTCAAATCCCTATTACATAATTTAATCATGTAATTTAATGAACAAATATGAATAAACCTTTTTAATTAGAATAATTATAATAAACAATAAAAATATGTAAATATTTTTATATTAAAAAAATATCTAAGTTTATTATTTATTTATGTTTAAATCTTTGAATATTTTTATCAAATAATGTACATAATTGTTTAAATGTTTAATATGTTTAAATATATAAATAATTTTTTAAAATAATTTTATCGTACTCTTTGAAATTAGGGTTAAGTTTATCTTTTTATCTTTCCATTATTTTCTCTTAGTTTTTATCTCTCCCTTTTGAAGTCTAAAAAAAATTCTTTTATTAACTATTAGGTTAACTATGGTGTTAGTGGTGGAAGTGTTGACCCCATTTTTCATTATCATTTTTGTAGGTGTGGCATTAGTGGTGAAAGCTTTGACCCTATTTTTCACTGTCATTTTTGCAAGTGCTTCTTGTCAAGTATTTAATTTATGTAATTTATTGTTTTACTATATCTAAAATATGTGATTTTTTTGGCTTGACATGAAACTTTTATTCATTATTTATAGCTTTAAGTTATAAAATCACTGAGATTTAGATAGACCTAGTTTTTTGTTATGAAATGACTGACATAATGAAATGGCAGAGAATAGGATTGTTTAGTGCTTAATTATATTCAACAAGGACCTAAAAGGATAATGTGAGGGGAAAACATATATTTTTATTAACTGTAAGCAAATAATGAAATCGCTGAGATAATGAAATCGTGAAGATTAAGATTATTTAGTGCTTACTTGTATTCAATAGGGACCCAAATATTGAATGTGAGGGGAAAGCTGACATTTTTTATTAAATATAAGAAAAAAAGGAAATATTTAAGATAATAAAATGGTAGAGATTAGGATTTTTTAGGGCTTACTTATATTCAATAGGGACCCAAATGGTGAATGAGGGGAAAGTAGACATTTTTATTAACTATAAGCAAATAATGAAGTAAGAGATAATGAAATGGTGGAGATTAATATTATTTTGTGATTACTTTTATTCAATAGGGACCCAAATGGTGAATGTGAGGGGAAAGTAGACATTTTTATTAACTGTAAGCAAATAATGAAATGGCTGAGATAATGAAATAATAGAGATTATGATTGTTTAACGCTTACTTATATTCAATAGGGACCCAAATGGTGAATGTGAGGGGAAAGCAGATTTTTTTAATTAATTGTAAGTAAATAATCATATTAAAAAATTTGTGTCATGCAAGAGGGTTTCAATGGTTCCACTATCTCTATACTATCGTATTGTTTGTTTATTTGCTCTGATTGGATACTACAAATTATTTCTATTTTAGACTGAGTTAAAAATTAATTTTTGGCCTATTTTAGGTTATTATTATTCAATTTTAATTGTTTCCATTTTATATTGAGTTGAAAAGTCATTTTTTGGGGTGGTAAACTTTTCCCTCATGTTGCATCATAAAATTTAATGAATAAATGATTGAATAACACCTAGCATTATTATTTAAGGTGGTGAACTTTTAACTCATGCATCAATATTATTGGGTATAAGGGTCCCATGCATCATTATATATTAAAAAATTGCTTATAAAATATCTAGACCTATTATATAGGACCAACTATTATTTAGGGAGAAGTTTTTGAGGGGTGGGAAGCAGCAGGGAGTTAAAGATTTTTATGGTTGCTCCTTTTTTTTGGTTACCAACTGTCATTTGCATCCAATATTTTTTTTATTTTTTTAAATAATTTTTTTTTATTAAAATGATCCTAATTTCTCTCAGCATCATGTATTACACATAATTTTTGTAGTCTTTATAGCACATCTAGATATCTTTAGAGCATCTAGTACAAGTCTTCCAATCACCCTGTATAGATCTTTAGAGGATTTTTGGAATTATTTAAAGAATCATATATATGTCTTTAGATCACACCAAGAGCATATTCAAAGAAATTATAGAGTGTCTTTGGATTGTCCTCTGAGTATTCAATCATCAGAGCTCACTTGCTAAATCCTCAAAATTATAGCCAAAAGAATTATATAAATTGTGTGTTTCTTTCTCAAAATTACCCCTCATTGGGATGTTTTATTGTACTCAAGATTACCCCATCCTTGGGATGTGTTCTTTTACTCAAAATTAGCCCATGTATGAGATGTGTTGTTGTACTCAAAATTGTGATATTCATCCAAGTAAGACAAAATAACAGGGTAAAGAATTAGTAATAAATTATATACAAAAAATGACAAAATTACATTCATATCCTACTTAGATAAAACTTTAAATATTAAATGAAATACAATATATAACTAAACATAACATTTTATGGATAATGTATATAACTATGATGAGCTATATGAAATGCTCATCATTTCTCCCCCACACTTTACGTTTTTCAAGTCCTCTCATAAAGAAATGGGATAAATGATCCTTAATCCAAATTTCTTGATTCAAACCTCTAGCTCAAATCATAAAATGCAAAATTATGGCCCTAGTCATGGTGGCCCCTTGGCAAGAATCTAATAGCTCTGACAACTGTATGCATCTAGCCTTCAAATTTAACTTCTATTTGAGAATTCCAACACCACCATGGAGATAGAGGACATAGAATAATAGAAGGCCTAAACCTCATCCCAATCCAGACATCTAAATCTATTTCCTCTAATCACCAAGTGATTACCTATAAAATTGATTTGGCTCTTCTTAGACTCTATTTAATATTGGTGGGGCTGAGGACTTCCCTATATTTTAACTCAATATGTAATGTCTTCTACCTAGCAAGACTTGTATTGAAAGCATTGGAATAATGGTGGTTAAAAAATATCTAAAAGAAACAATATTAGATCTCAAAATCTCATGATACTTTTTCTTTATATGCTTATGATATAATAGTTGAAAAGAAGAAATAAGTTTCTTTGCTTTTGGAAATGGTGGTCTCATGCATAACCCAATGGTGCGTTATAATTTTAGAAATATATTATTTTCCTATTATGATGCCATTTAGTTATTTAGAGTGGAGAGAAAGGCATGCAATTGTGGCTCTCCAACAAATAAATTTATCAAAAAACTAGATTGATATCCTAACAACAAATTGAAAATATAGAACTCACAAATGGCATCCTACCTTTCGTTAGTGCTCTTTATAAAAATATCCATAAATACATGCTCATCTTCAATGATATGGAAAAAACTAAGGAAAATTAATTGAATCTACCATTTATAAAATTTATCATGTAGGAAAAGAACATATAATGATGAAGGCTACCTACATACTAATAGATTCTTAGAAATAACACAACTGTGTTGAGAAGTATGTGCTTTCTACAATTATAGTTGGGATTCTACCAAATGCTTTTAAGATTCCTCCTTGAGTTTGGCATTTTCATCCTTCAATTTTTGAATTTTCTTTTGGGTAATATGTCAAGCAGAGATTATTTCATGTAATAAAATAGAGAAAGAGGGAACATCTCTTGTTGGACCCTCTATCTAAACCATAATCTCTCATGTTTCTCTTTACATGGCCTGAATAGAGACTTGTAACTCATAATTTTGAGTAGAAATCTCTATTATTCTATTAGTATGTCAGACAATCATTGCATTTATATCATAAATACTTTTTCTCATATTATTAATCAGAATACACTTATCAACATTGGCATTTTGCAAATTAGTAATATTAGTATCCTTGATAGTAAGATAATTTTGCAAATCAGTAATCTGAGTGTCCTTGATAGCAAGAGAATTCTACAAATCACTCAATTCTTGGGTCTATGAAAACATTAAATTATTGATGGTAGTATATCTAGCTTGTATTCCTTGAATAATTATTACTTGGTCACTAACTCTAGTAATATATTCTTCCCACCTTTGATTCAAATTATAAATCATCAAGTCCTTACCTTTTAAAGTTGAATGAATAACATATAACTTTTTTTATTGTAGTCTAATTGTTTCCTCATTGCATGATACAACCATGGCATGCTGCAATTATTTTTCTTCATTAATAGAATGTGGAGAAGATGGATCTTATTCAATCAAGGGTACATTACCCTTATCAACAATAAAGAGCATAGGATGTTATACTTCTTGAATTATAACTTCTTCTACTAGGGTTCCCTTTGCAAATACAACTTATTATATGGCCTACACATCTTATTATTCTTATTATTTAAATATAAGTCAATGAATGTGCCAGAGTTTAGCTGGAGGAGAATGAAGGGTGTTTGAATAAATTCATATTTATCATTTTTTATCTTTGATTCAATATCTTCAAAACCAATGGTGATGGAGATGGTCATCCTACAATTTCAACTATGGGTTTTTTAATTTAGATTGTAGTGGAAGGAGGAGAGGTAGAGTGTGGTGTCTTTTTGGGAGGAACTAGGGAAATTTTTTAGAGGAAATAGGACAAAACCTTTTCACCCCTTTGTTTACTCATAAAATAATAGTGACAAATGAGTGTAACCAACCCATGATGATGAGTAGACCCATTACCTCATCTTATCTTCTGAGAAAAATTAATCAGAGCATTGTGAAGGAAAAAGGGAAGATTGATCTTATATTCTTATTGAATAGCTCCTTTCCTCAAATGAAGGAGTCTTATATCATCTCTACCCACTACCGTAAACTGACCATCACAATTGATATATTTCATTATCTAGAAAATGACATTTTGCCAAGGTTGAGGAAGACTTTCTCTCATAATTCCCTTGGTCACTCCTTGGGGAGATTTGGTTAGTCTAGGGTGTTGCTCATTTTCTTCAACAAACATATAAATTAGGTTAGAAAAAATGATCTTTTCAATGTCAACTACTCCATCCTTAAGAATCCTAGATAAAGTACTGATCATAGAGGGATTCACTAGAATGTTCTTCCCTTTGATAATTACATGATCTTCATCAAAATTATCGTATAATTCTTACACAATTTATTCATAAAATCCATGAAACATTTTTAAGAAATTCAACCAACCTATTATTTCAAAGATGTCTCTAGCTACTTCATCTTGTAGCAATCCATCAGAGGATTTTGGATCACTTTTTTTCTTTCTCTCACCCATTTTCAAATCAAACACTATTTAATTGCAAATCTAACTATACTATAAAAACACAGAGCTCAAATTCATATAGAGA
This sequence comes from Torreya grandis, assembly GCA_037957365.1. Classification (NCBI taxonomy): domain Eukaryota; kingdom Viridiplantae; phylum Streptophyta; class Pinopsida; order Cupressales; family Taxaceae; genus Torreya; species Torreya grandis. The sequence goes on from JARHVA010008102.1 coordinate 253,439, forward strand.
ACATGCAAAGTAATAGGTTAGAGATACGACACACTAATTTGTAGTAGTGATAATGTAAAAATGAATAGTAAAGTAGGTTATATTATGTGATTACGATAAGAATGATAGTTGTAGTTATGTCTATCTCTTTAAAGCATGCAAGATATAATAGGAAGGTGATTTATCTGGTCAAGTAGTAACATATGTTATAAAAGTCATTATTGGTAGTATTGGGAGAAATAATCTCAATTAATTATGCATCATACCAAATCTTTTTGAAATACCCTCTATTTAAAACATAGTCACATCAATCTTGTTTGAAAAGATCATTTGGAAACATCATCATAAAATACCATCACATCAATTCTTTTGGAGATATTTTGAAAATACCATGACATCAAATTATAGATTGTAGCAGTGTTGGTCTAATGCCATTATTTTAACTCTCAATGATGGAGGTGGATTATTCCCATTCATGATTTTTCATCTTAGCAACATAGCTATTAGTCTTTGAAGCTAAGTCACTAGTCTTTAGAGCTAAACCTTTAGAATTCAGATCAAAATTATAGTCCATTCAGACTTTGTATATATATAAAAGTATGAAGCACTGTATATATATCATTTTATTTGTATGTATTTTTAGCCAATTGCATTTACTTAATCCTTATATTGTCTGAAGAACCACATGGTGGATCTATTTATGGAGGCAATGGCTAAGCTAGAGATTATACCATATCAATAGAGAAATTGGACTTGCTCTAACTTGGTGGTTCCATAAATTCCTACTTCAACCATGGATTTCAAATTTTGATTAATGAGATCGTATATTGTCTTAATGTGGGATGAATGCACATAAGACCTTTTTGGCAAGATTGATTAATGTAATGCTAATGGTGATCTTAGTTCATGCCATACTAATGGGTAAGCTTTTCAAACATTGAACTATTGATTTTAGCAATTAATTTATCTAAAATTTAATTTATCTTTAATTTGAATTTGATTTATCATTAATTTTAGCTTTAAACCTAAAGATTTCCACCTTTTGACACATGGCTACCACCTCAAATATAGATAAGTACTCACATGGAATTAATATGACTAAGCTATCTAGTTGCCTCAAAATATGGACATGTGGCACATTTTGATTGACTCATATATTCTTGAAATATGGCTTTACATGATGACTCCTCTATTTCTCACCACCTGATGACCCTCAATTCATAGTGAGCTCTCAGGTGGTGCCTTTTAATTCTAATACCTTGAATGGGGAATACACTCTTGTGCCTATTTTAAAGATATCTCAAGAGATAAATTTAATGGTAAATCCACTTTTGTGCATGTTTAAAAGGTATCTCTAAGGAGATAACTTGAAGGTATTACACAAGCCTTCATAATATCACCTAATATGCCTTCTATGTAAAGAAAAATTCCACTTGTTCTTTGAAGGAAAATTACTCTCTTATGCCTATTTTAAAGGTATCTTTGAGGAGATACTTTGAAGTGGAAATCCACTCTTGTGATTGAAAGGTATCTCCTGGGAGATACCTTGAAGATATTATAAGGGCCTTCAAAATATCACCTATTAATGCTTTCCATGTAAAGAAAAATTGCACTTGTTCCTTGAAGGAGAAATCAACTCTTGTCCCTATTTGAAATGTATCTCCTAGGAGACAACTTAAAGGGGAAATCCACTATTGTTCATATTTTAAAGGTATCAACTACAAGATACATTAAAGGTATTATAGGGGCCTTCAAAATATCACCCAATAGTCCCTTTTTTGTAATTAAAATTCTACTTATTCCTTGAAAGAGAAATATACTCTTGTACCTATTTGAAGGGTATCTCCTAAGAGATAACTTGAAGGGGCAATCCACTATTTTTCATATTTGAAAAGTATATCTTAGGAGAAACATTTAAGGTATTACAAATGACTTCAAAATATCACCTAGTAGTGCCTTTTGTGTAATGGAAGACTCCACTTGTTCCTTGAAGGATAAATCCACTCTTATGCCTATTTTAAAGGCATCTCCTATGAGATACCTTGAAGGAGAACTCCACTATTGTGTATGTTTTAAATGTATTTCATATGAGATAATTTGAAGTTATTACAAGGGCCTTCAAAATATCATCCAAAAGTGGCTTCCATGTAAAGGAAAATTAAACTTGTTCCTTGAAGGAGAAATCCACTTTTGTCCCTATTTGAAATGTATCTCTTATGAGATACCTTAAAGGGGAAATCCACTCTTGTGAATGTTTCAAAGGTATATACTAAGAGATACCTTAAATTCATTATAAAATATTTCAAAATATCACTCAATAGTGCCTTTTATGTAAAGAAAAATTCCACTTGTTCCTTGTAGGATAAATCCACTCTTGTGCCTAATTGAAAGGTATCTCATAGGAGATACCTTGAAGGATAAATACAATATTGTGAATGTTTGAAAGGTATCTCCTAAGAGATACCTAAAAGTATTACAAAGGCCTTCAAAATATCACCTAGTAGTACCTTCCATGAAAATTCCACTTGTTTCTTGAAGGAGAAATCCACTATTGTGCCTATTTGAAAGGTATCTCCTACAAGAAAACATGAAGGGGAAGTCCAATATTTTTCATGATTCAAAGGTATTTATTATGATATACATCAAAATATCATCCAATAATTCCTTTCATGTAAAGGAAAATTTCAATTTTTCTTTGAAATAAAAATCCACTTTTGTCCCTATTTGAAATGTGTCTCCTAATAGATACCTTGAAGGGGAAATCCAATATTGTGCATGTTTTAAAGGTATATCCTAAGATATATCTTAAAGGTATTACAAAATCTTTTAAAATATCACTCAATAGTTCCTTATATGCAAAATAAAATTTTGCTTGTTTCTTGCAAGAGAAATCCACTCTTGTGCCTATTTGAAAGGTATCTCTTAGGAAATACATTAAATGGGAAATCCACTATTGTACATGTTTGAAATGTATATCATAAGAGATACCTTGAAGGTATTAAAAATGCATTCAAAATATCACCCAGTAGTGCATTACATGTAAAGTCAAATTCCACTTATTCCTTGAAGAAGAAATCCACTCATGTACCTATTTGAAAGGTATCTCCTAGGATATACCTTGAAAGGGTAAATAAACTCTTATGAAGGTACTAAAAGTGCCTTAAAATTATCACCTAGTATTACATTTTACATCTAAATGAAAATTATACTTTTTTCTTGAAGGAGAAATCCACTCTTATCATTGTTTGAAATGTATCTCCTAAGAGGTTTGGCTTGTTGAATTATTCAAACTCGAGGAGGTGAGGGAACAAGAAAGTGATGTGAAGCTCATCTAAAAATAATAATTTAAGTGATGGTTTGATAGGGATTATTTAAATCTAGGATTTAAACTTGGAGATTTAGTTCTCAAATATGATCAATAGGCTACAAAGCCAAGACAATGTGCAAAGTTCAATTCTCTTTAGAGATGACCATTTTGCATCATTAGTGATAGGTAAGGGAATCATTTTCAATTATAAAATCAAGATGGAAATGCAATGGAGATCCATATCAATGGTATTGATCTAAAGAATTTAAACTAACCTACCTATCTCTCCCCTTTGTACATAATTACTAATTTCCCTTTCTATCATGTTTTTCCCTTTTCTTGTTGTTTATTTCCTTTACATTGTTCCCTTTATTTTTTCCTTTTTCAAATGAGTTTCATTGTCATATATGGATAATCTAATCTCCATGCATCCTCTCCCCAATCCTCCCAAATATTCAATACATTCTATAAAATATGGTTAGCTACCCACCTCATCTATCATTAATGTCAAATGATCCATCACATGTGATTTGCAATAATGATCACTATAAAATATCTTTAAAATGGCCTTTCAGGTGTGTGTGCCATGCTTATAATTAATGGGAATATTATATTTTGAAATTTCCATAACAAGCCTTCCAAGTGGCACTAATGCATAAATACTCCTCTTCTTTGAAGCCAAATACTGGGTAATTTGAGATTTTATTAAGAGCATTGAGAAATTGAGGTAAATGGAGAAAGAGTGTCTACAGGTGAATTAGGTAGTGAAGAATCATTAATTAAATTTTAAGGTAGAAACAAAGAGTGATTTTTAAGTAGATATCTCGACATGGAAGCTTTTATGTCCTCATCCAGAAGTGATAAACATCCCTCAAAATAGAGAACCCATGGAATAATTAATGGAGGGATCCTCCCCCTAAGTACACCATGAGAAAATATTATGCTTTAACCCCTACCCAAGTGAATAAAAAAATTACAAATACTAAGAATCCAAACAAAGGGCCTTACAAGGACAAGGCTTTAGTAACTAATTTTATGGATGACATATTCAACACAAAATTAGCTCAAAATCCCAAGAATCTAAGAGAGGGTGCCTATGCCTAAATGTTTGAGATGATCAGTAGGAAGGATTATAACTCTTTTAGATGTATAATATGGGATTGCACACTGGTATAACACATGGTGCCATATGTACACCCATGCCCCATGATAACTGGGAATGCCCATCTAAATGTTAAGATCAATGCAGACAACATCAGGACAATGATTTAGCTCCCATATGCTCCTAAAACCACTATCATAGCATCGAGAGCCTCTAGAGTGTTTGAGATTCCTTAAGAGACAAGGCATGCTTCATTAGATCTCTACTTAAGGAAGAGGTCATATAAATTCCTCCATTGCCCATGTCTTTATTTAATTTTCCCACATAACACTTAAAAGACACCCTATCCATGCTAGAATTCATCATGGGTATGGAATATGATGAAAATTACCATTCAACTTACTCGATAGACTCCCACCTTTATCCCCTTCAACTCTCACTATCTATTTACTTAGCTCCATGAGAGCAAGACCTACTACTTTATAGAAGTAATTAGCTATTCTTTTTGTGTTGCAATGGGGGATCCCATTTATGAGAGAGTTAATCTAAGAACTATATTGGTACTAATTGTAGGTGAATACAAAATATGGTTCTCAGTCAAGCCTCTGATGTCTCAAAGGTGGAGAATATCATGCACCCACTCACCCAGCTAGAGTTCTAGATGTTAGTGGTGGTCAAAGGCTTGGGGAAAATATCCTTCAAAGAGATAATAGATCTAGATCAAGCCTTAGAGGCTCTAAATAAGAAGACCCCATCAAAGGACAAAGAGTTAACACCCTTATAGGTGTCCCTTCAAAAAATTTAGGTTTTCACACCTTCCTCCCAATTTTGTAGTTTTGCTTTGACTAGTCTGAGTGTCATATTTTTTTGGGTTTTCCCATCCACACCCTTATAAGTCACCAATAACTATGGATCATAAATCCATATTTTTTATTTTGGATTAGTTCATTTCTAGCTTCAGACTCATTTGATAGTTATCAGTTCCTTGACACCATCTGATAACCCCTATTTCAACCTCTTTCTTCTTTGGGCCAGATTTCAATTTTTTTTCAACTCCCAACCCTCATCCACTTTTGATGCATGGTATTTTGGTGGTCATCCAGATCAAAGAGAATTTCATCTCACTCTATAGAAGTGATAGTTTTACATGTGGTAGACCCATGTGTGATCTCACCAAGGAATCCCTAGTCTCTCTCTAGAAGTGTGGCTTGATATGTGTCATATTTACACTTGTCTAGAAGTAATGTTAGGCGGCTAGAGCTTAAAAGAGTGCCATTTAATGAAGGTGTGGGTACCACCTCACAATAAAAGATTTTTAAAAAAATTAAGATTAGATTATAGTGTAAATTGATGATTTTAGGAGGATCAAGGTCATTGGATGCTACATAGTAGGGATAGCTCTAGAAGAGAACACGTGAGATCAACTCACTTCTCTCAAGTGTAGTTACCATAATAAAATGGTAAAATTGTGCCATATCTAAGATCTAAAGGCTAATTGCACTCATGAGCTTGATACCCTATTTTAATTGCAATTGCATCATCATGAGCATGAGTGTTGGGATATCTTGGTGTCACTTTCTCAAAAAACTCACCTCACCTATATATTGTAGGCCCTTCCCATTTAGAAAGGGTTTGATTTTATTTTTATGAGTTATCATATTTTTATTTAACATTGTAATAGACTAAGAATAGAAAAAGTTAGTAATTTTTATATTCTAAAACCTTAATTGGTACATCTCATGGGTATAAAAAGACACTTTGTATGTGCCCCCTTATGGCCTTTTATATTTAGTCTCCATCTACAATGAAGAATATGTGATATTCTATGTGATTTGGAGTGGGGAATTGTCTTTGTCTATTGTTTCTTTATTTTTGATTCTATAGTGGGGGAAATCCACTCTTGTGCACGTTTTAAATGTATCTCCTAGGATATACCTTGAAATTAGTATAAGGGCCTTCAAAATATCACCTAATAGTGCCTTCCTTGCAAACGAAAATTCCACTTGTTCCTTGAAGGAGAAATCCACTCTTGCACCTATTTTAAAGGTATCTCCTAAGAGATACCTTTTAGTGGAAATCCACTCTTATGATTGAAAGGTATATCTTGGGAGATACCATGAAGGTATTATAAAGGCCTTCAAAATATCAACTAGTAGTGCCTTCCATATAAAGGAAAATTTCACTTGTTCCTTGTAAGAGAAATCCACTCTTGCACCTATTTGAAAGGTATCTCCTACGAGATACCTTGAAGGGGAAATCCACTTTGTGCATGTTTGAAAGGTATCTCATAGGAGATACTTTTAAGGTATTACAAGGTCCTTCAAAATATAACACAATAGTTCCTTCCATGTAAAATAAAAATCCACTTGTTCCTTGAAGGAGAAATCCACAAAATGGATTTTAGGCTAAACAAATTAGGCTAAGATTTAATAATGATTTGACCAACCAAAATATAATAAAATATCAATTTAACATTAAAACACAAAGAACCTAAGCATGTTAATTTCAAAATAAAATTCCATTAAACCTACAACATAGAAACACAAGCAACATTAGAAGAGGTAAAACCATGATCATCTAGAAACATGTCCATTAATCCAAATGAGATTTGGGAACAATGTACAACCAACACAGGCATGGATGATCTCCAAATTGGAAAATGTCACATAGTAGTGAGAAAGATTAGTTCATACAGACAATGGGAAATATCAAAGTTAGGGCTTGAGAACATATAAAAGCTTAAACCAAGTAACATAGATTAAAGTTTTCAACATGATAAAATGATTGTAGCATAAAAATAGTTCAAGGAAATTAATGTCTCGGGGAAATTATTTTGAGTGAATTATTTTGTAGGCCAAAGTGATGATGATAAATAGCCTAAAGGGTCTTTGAAAAAAAGGCCAAAGGGTACTTTCAGAAGGTCCAAAGGGAACTTCTCATCAGGGAAAGGTCTAAGACAAAAGTCCCAAAGGGCAAAGGGCCATTCCAAAAAGGATGAAGGGTAATTTCAAAAAGTGTGATGGGTAATTTCAAAAAGCCTAAAGGGTAATTTTAATAAGCCCAAAGGGTACCTTAAAAAGTCTTGAAGGGCACTTCTCATCAGGGAAAGGGCCCTAAAGGGCCTTTTCATTGTCAACCATATTTCTTTATTTTTCCCCTTCCCCTAGTTATTTATTTTTACAAATAAGTGCCATTAGTACAAGTTGCTGACCTTTTCATCATGCATCCTTTCCCCTAGTTATCTCAAATACATCATGCACAAATATTTTGAAATACATTTACTTGACATTAATATCATATACTCCATCATGCACAAATTCTCATGATGATCACCATAAATCTCTAGCATATGACTCTCTAGGCATATATGCCACCTTGCATATGTGTCTCCACCATTATTTATGAGGGTGCCTCTTCCCAAAAATTTCCAATGATGGATGCACCTAATGATGGTATTAGCACATAAATATCCCTTTTCTCCTTTTTATCCAAACACTTGACACTTTGTGATTTTGGAGCAAGAATTGAGTAATTGATAAGGAGAGAAAGAGAGTTTGTAGGATGGACAAGGAAGTAACCATCAATCTAGTCTTAAAGGTAGAAGAAAAAAAGGGTCATAGAAATAGATACAAATATGGAGGCATCTAAAACCTCATCTAGCAGTGGAAAGCATCCCTTAAAGCTAAGAACCCATAGTTTAAGTAGTGGAAGAGATCCTACCTTTAAACATATAATGGACAAAGCCTACACTTCAAACCCTACTGAAATAAAGGAGAAGGTGTCATATACTAGACCAGTGACTAGGGTACCCTATAGAGATTGAGATTTGGTAGATAATTTCATGGATAATATATTAAACCCAAAATTGAACCAAAACTCCAAAAATTTGAGAGAGGGTGCTTATGCCTGAATGCTTGATGGGGTAAGAAAGAGAGATTATAATTCCTTTTAAATATAGATTGTGGGAAAGCATGCTACCATAATACATGGTGCCTCAGGTACACTCATGCCCTAAGATTATTAATCTATACCTAGGAAGATACAACTCTAACATTGGATTGATCATTGGTAATACCCACTTAAGGGTAAAAATTAGTGCATATGATATTAAAGACATTCTTTGACTTTCTTATAACCCCAAAACCATTGTCTGTAGCATGAGTGCCTTTAGCTTGTCTGGTATTCCTGGGTCAAGGATAAGGTAAGTTTCCTTAGGACTCTTCTCAACCATGAGGTCAATGAAATTCCTCCTCTACCTATGCCCTATTTAACCTTTCCCATGCAACATCTAAAAGACATTATGACTATGTTAGCTTTCATCTTAGGCATGGATAGAGATGTCGATGTCTATGACTTTTAGTTATGGGCACTCTTCCTATTGATATAAAAAGAAAAGGGGTAGGAATTTAGAATTGAATTTTCTAATGTCCTTGCTTCCAAAATGAGGAATGAATTAGAGAATTTCTCAGCAATAAGTATCTTTTGGTACTCATCCTTCCTCATACAACTGATCCTACACCAACATTCCCATTCATTTTCCAAGTATCTCTAGCTTAACACCTTTGATACTAAGAATTTCCTCATGTAGTGGCCCCCATCATAGTATGGACTACTATGAGTTATCAAAGTGGTTCATGGCTCTAGTTCTTTTAGATCTCAATCAAAATTATAGCACTTCTAAGATGGTGAATTATCAACAAGCTTGTCTCTTAACCAACAATGTCCTAGTGAACTAGTTCTAGGGTATCCACCTCTATGTCATATGATTATATGGTTTCAAAGGAGAGCCCTTCTGACTTCCCCATGCATTGATAGACAAAACCTTATCCCTTGAGTTAGATTTCCAACTTGATGTGATAGACCTTATCTATGGGGTCAAGAAGAAAAAAAGGGTGTATATGATGTCCCCTTCTCAAGGGATAGCATCATAGTGAAAAAAGGCATGAAGGGTGCCTCTTCATAGAAAATCTAGTGGAACTTCACCTTAATTTTATAGATGACTGATGGGACTATGATTTAAAAGGATACATAGCCAAATTGAAGACCGCTAGTGCCGCCAAGCATCAAGCTCAACCCTACTTGCAGTAAAGGAAGTCACCCATATAGGACGTCCACCAAAATCATGTGGACCTAGTTAAGATGTCAAAATATGCCCTTGAATTATGGGAGTATTTTTATGATATTGTCTAAAAATATGACCCAACCTAAAAGTTATCAAAGAGAATGGAGGGACTACTCACCTAATTAAATTAGAGTGTGAAGAAAAAATTTGCCTTCATCAAATACAAGTTTGAAACTGACAATCCATCTAAGGGATTGAATGATTATGATTAGGATGATAAGTTTGAGAAGCTCTAGGATGATTTTCACCTAGAAGAGGTTAGGTCTAACAAAGAATCTACTCCCAAGGTCAAGATGGAGGGATGAAGAAGAATAAGAAGAAGACACTCCCATAGAGGAATCAATAGACACACCCCTAGAAGAGGAAGAAAAAGAAGTAGATGCAGTGGCTACCTAGGAGCCTTAAACATGGTTGACTCCCATACCTTTAAATACCTCAATCCCACAACAATAGTAGGATCCCTCTAGGCACCTCATAGCTAGGTCATCCCAAATCAAGTACATCGAGGCACTTATTTATAACCCTCTACCAGCTTTCCCCTAGAAGAATATATTATTTTCAATTACCTTACTTTATAACTTTTCATCTTTATCTACTATCTTTTCCCACATACAGATCTACAACAAGTTGCAACATCATCTATTACTTAGCCAAGCACTTTAGATCCCCTAGTCACTTCATCATCTACCCTAGTAACCCCACTATAGGTTGTATTACCTTCTACTTCTCGACTTGGTACCACTTTAGCCCTAATATCCTTCTCATATAATGAACCTATCACCAAGCTTGACCCCTTTTCTTCTACTATACCTATGTCCTCCCATATCCCTCTCCTCATTCCCCTACCTTTATCTTCCACCTTAATCCCCTTAGTGATTCAATCCCCTTTAACCCTTCACTTTCATTCACTCACCTCCATAGGTGTAGGGCCCACTACTTTATAGAAGCAATTAGCTATCCCATTCATGCTTTCATAAGGGATCCCCTTTATGAGAGATAATTCAAGTGCCAGACTATTTCCAATAGTAGGTGGATGTAATAAGGGCAACTCAAAAGGCCCAAGTTCAAAAGAAAAGGGCAAAATAAGTCAAGGATTACACCCAAGCTCACACGTGGTCATTTTATGACCCAATGTAGAAATATATTATGGTTACTCACTTAACTCCCCAATTAGTCAAGCCCCTTAAATAAATGCAATTAGGGGACTATGATATCCAAGCTACCAGGCTTAACCTTGGTCAAACCTAGCTCACTAAAAAAGTGAAGCTTATGGAGGAGATGTAAAAGTCTATGATAATGGACTATGTTAAGGTGTCCCATCAGCTAGAGAAGACTAAGTTGGATCTCTCAAGAGTAAAATATACAATCAACCCCCTCAATATTGAGGTTAAGGCTGAAGATACTAACCTCAATAAGGCACAACTAGAGCTACAAGGTAGTATCCTAAATGAAAGATTCCAAGTAGAAGTTAATTCACATAAAGCCATCAATACCAAGTTGCAAGAGTAGGAGATGGAGCTAGATGAGATTCACTAGAAGCTCCATGATCAAAATTGGTCATATCAACTATTTTAGAACAAATCAAAACAAGACTCCTCAGTTAAGGAATAAGAGATTGAAAAGTTGAAAAATGATCTCACCACTCACCCCTAGGCCACCAAGATCCTTCTCATAGTCTATTATTTATAAAGATCCTATGAAGAATGGATCAAAGCCATGGTGGCAAACCTGAATATAACACTAACCTTCATCATAGATGTGCATAAGTTGTACTCTTAGGTGAGCACATATATTAATCATATGATTACTTTTATCTTTTTGAAGGACCTGAATTCATAGAGCCTTGTTCAAAATCTCTATAGTGTTTTTCTTGAAGCATTAATGGTAACAAGGATGACTAACTAGAGGTAGGTAGCCACAAAGGTAAATAATTTTTTAATCTACAATAAGGCAACAAATAAGTGTAAGGCATTTCTTAATTCTTTGGATCAAGTAGCCTAAGAAAGGTAGGTACATATAGAACATTTGGTCTAGCTAGGACTCCCCTCCCCTTTCTCAACAAATAATAATGTCCTCTTCGAGCATTAGATCAAGACACTGCTTGAGTAAAATCAAGATGACTAAACCATATTTATGTCTCTTGATTAAATTCTTGACACATTTGAGGTGGAAAAAATATTGTACCCACTCACCTGTTAGAATTCTAGACACTAGAAATGAATGAGGGCTTGGGAAACATCTCCTTCAGAAAGATGATGTATTTGGATAAAGCTTTGAGGCTCTCAACAAAAAGACCCAACCAAAAGAGGAGTGGGAGATGTTGTAGTTATCCCTTTAAAAGTTATAGATTTCTATATCTTTCTTTCTTTTGTATATTTGTTTTGACTAGTCTGATCACCATAGTTTTGGGTTCTCATACCTACAGGTGAACACCCTTGTAAATCACCAATAAATGTGGATTGGAAATCAATTTTTTTTCATGTTTAAAGTAGTTAATTTATTTCTTAAATCTCACTTATCATTGAAATGGTTCCTTGGTACCTTTCAATGGATCCCCTTTTGGTGCTTCTTCTTCAGGCTCCCTTTTAAAAAATTTACAATGTCTTGACCTTCATTTACTTTTAACACATGGAATTTATGTGCTAAAAATCACCAAATAAGTCACTAACTAATTTTTAAAAGTACTCTCATGACACGTGCCATATTTATGCTTACCCAAGAGATGTGTTGGTTCATCAGTATTTAAAGAAGGACCATTGGATGATACTGTGGGTCCCCCTTTTGAGCACAGCTTTTGAAACACTTTAAGCTTGGAGTAAGGTGTAATCCTTTAATTTTGGAGGCTTGGGACATATCTAGGAGCAGAAACATGTCACCACCTCACTTGGGTCTTAAAAAAATAATAAATTTTCCACATATTTGATATCTAGAGGCTAATTACACTCATGAGCCTAGGACCTCCTTTTATTTGCAATGACATCATCATGGTCAAAAAGAGGGAATATATAGGTTTATATTCTTTTGTAGTTCACCTCTCCTATTTATTTAGAGCTCATTTATTTTGTAAGGGGTAGCTAGCAATCATTTTGTTTCTTCACATTCTCATTTTTATGGACATCCATTGTAATAGACTAGGATAGTAGTAGTTAGCATTTTTCTATTTTGCAACCTTAGAAATCACAATTTCATCCCACATATGTAAATCTTTTTATAATAAATTGTTTACTAAGAATGATATTTTTAGGCATCAACGGTATCAACTATGAGATTCCTTCATGGGTAACTTAAAATATCTCTTAGGAGATACCTTGAAGAAATTACAAACCTCAATAACACTGGGCAAGTTCATACTCGAGGTATCTAATAGGAGATTCCTTTTAGGGCCTTCTAATACCTTCATGAGTAACTTGAAGGTATATACTAAGAGATAATTTGAGTATATTGAAAGTACCATCAAGGTAAAGTAAAATTCTAGAGGTACAATAAGGTAATTATTTAGATCTAAACTTTTCATGTAATAGGAAAAATTGTTAAATTAGATTGAGGTGAAAAGAGCATGTGCATAAGAGGATCTAAAATGTGCACTCTCCCAATTATTATAAGGCCCTTCAATTTGTCAACCAATAGTGATTTTAAGTTGAAGGTAAGTTATATTTCGAGATACATTCAATGTCCCTTTGAATGTATGAAATCACCCTTCGATGTGTCCACTTTGAGATTCCTTCAAGGGCCTTGAAGTACACTTGTAATACCATCATGGTTAAATTGAGGGAATCTCCTATGAGATTTGTTGTAAGAAAAATTCACTCTTATATATGATTGAAAGGTATCTCCTAGGAGATACCTTGAAGGTACATATTGATGGGCATTTTGACACATATTAGAAACATAATTCCCCTCATATTTCTCTTTTGAAATAAATGTTTGTGGATTCCTTTACCCATCACATTATATTTTCTAGTGCACTTAATTTATTTTTGGTTTTTTCATACATTATTATTTTAAGTGTGAGTTAATGTATATATTATAAATATTTAATATGTATTTTGTATTATATTTTAGAATTAACATTTTTTTATATACATTTAATTACTACTCACACAAAAAAAAATCATGAACCGATGCAATATGAAAATTGTAGTTTACAAAATATTAATATTTAAATCATTTCAATTGATTTATATAATGTCTTTAGGTAAAAAAAATACCACACTTAAAAGGTAAAAGGCAGCCTCACTCAAAGATAATTTGGATAAAAGGTAGAAGAAGGCCTCAATCCAAGAGAATTTGGATGGAGTAGCATCTAAAATGCCAAAACTAAAATTAAATCCACATCAACATCTTCCATTTTATGGTGGAGACAAAATTCCTCTTGTTGATTTTTATTTTGAATTGTTTAGTATGCCAAACATGCATCTAGATATATACTTGTTTAGCACTACATCGAGAAAAGAATCTTAATCGATTGGAATAATCCTGGCCTGTGATAAGGATGAACTTGAAGATGTCCTTTAATTCCAACTATAATTATGGAATAGAGAAGAGGGAATTATTCATATAACTAAAAATAATTTCAATAAACTTATAACCAATAAAATGAAGTTGATAAAAATTATTTTTTCTCCTCCTTGTGAAACATTTGGGTTTCATTTGAATAGCTATGACAACCTTCAAATGTCTAGGTTGATAAATAGAGATAATTTGGTCATTATAATACAAATCATGTTGAAATAAAAACATGAGCAAGGGAAAAAAACTTCTTCTACTTTCCACCATGCAAACATGTATTGAAGATACCCTACAGTCATCACAAAAAAAACATTGAAGAAAACAAGACAAGTAAGGGTAACATATTTGTATGAAGATTTGAAAGAGTCCATACAAGTACTCACACCAATGGAGAAAAATAAGATCAAATAAAATGTTTGAACACTTTTGTTGACATAAAATTCTAATGAGACACAAAGTGAATTCTCTACATGGTATATTTCCTCTAGCAATTATTCTTTAAACATTCCTATAGGGCTCTATGAATTGGGGGATGCAAATATCAAAATTAGAAATTTGAATGAAATAGGTGTGAATGATATAATTAATTCATTTATAAAAAATAATAAAGTTCCAATGAAGGATGCTTTGTTAATTCATTTTGATCCAAGCAACCCTGACTGTACTATTGAATCAACGGAAGTCCTGGAAGATATGATGGAGAAAAAAACCATAAGGTTTAAAATAACATATGGCCAACACATAATTATAGCATAACAAAGAATTCTTTTAGAGGAGGAATATAATTCACAACCATTTATAAATAAATGTTGTGTTAGAAGGGTAAGATTTTTGAAAACTTGTACTCCATTTCATATTGTACACAAAATATGTAATCAATATAATGAAGCCAATGAAAAAATTTGTAAGGTTTCATTTGTAGAAATAGTTCAATTTGCATGTGACTTTATAAAAATGAGAGGTTGTAATAATCTTGAAACATAGAATAAAAATATGGAATAAATACATGAACAAAATAAACACTTGTTCACACAAATGAATTGTTTATCACAACTGTGGAGAGAAAATGCCTTCTTTTCATGGAACAACCTATTTGGGATTGTTTTGATAAGGCATTTGATTTTTTTAAAAGTGATACTTTACCTAGTTCAAATAAATAATATTTAAATCTATTTGGTAAAATAGTAATTAGAAATATTAAGGGCTTTCAAACAAACAAAATGATAACTCCTTGATCAAATAATTTGAACCTTGTCCCTGCTTAGTGCGAATGCACAAGTATTTTATTAATTATCAAAAAACTAAGTACATAAGGCTGCCTTTACTCTGTTAACACTTTTACGTTGCAAACATAGATTATATAGATTTTACCCATGACTGGTAAAACCAACTAATCCTATAACCAACTATTTAATGGAAATCAACCCATAAGGTAGTTCTAATTAATTAACACAAAACATAAAAACTACCTAAAAACTAAAACTAAGTAACTTTATTTTATGGGGGTGTCTTTATTAAAAAGATGGATGCCCCATTAACAATAGTTATTTATTAATCTACAAAAAAATCTAACCTAATGTTAAGACTTTGGAACAAGTCCTAACAAACCCCCCTGTGATCCAAAGTCAGGTCTTTGGACACATACCAAGCATTTTTGTAAATTTTTTGAATTTTATTCTATCAAGGGGTTTTGTGAAGATGTCAGCTGTCTGATTGGTAGTTGGTAAATATATTGGATCAAGATATTTATTTACCACCAACATTCACAAATAAGGTATTTGACATCCATATGTTTTATTTTGGCATGAAACACAGGATTCTTGGACATCTTGATTTTACTTTGATTATCAATGTATAACTGTGTAGGAGAAAATTGAGAAACCTAAAGATCTTCAAGAATATAATGTAGGTAAATAATTTCTCTAGAAGCATCCCATGCTGCAATATACTTTGATTCTACTGATGAATTTGCCACTGTATCATGATTCTTACAAAACCAAGCAATGGTAGTTAAACCCATATGCATAGTGTATCCTGTGGTTGACAATCTATCATCCACACATCTGCCAAAATCTACATCATAATATCCAACAATTTTGAAGTTTTTATTGCAGTGGTATTCAAGACCATATGTTTTCATTCCCTGAAGGTAAAAAAGTACTCATTTTTCCACATGCCAATGAATTTCTCTAGGATCATGCATAAACCTAGATAAAATTCCAACTAAAAATGAAATATTGGGCCTAGTTGTCATCAAGTATATCAAACCTCCCACCAATTATATATATGTGGTGCCATCAAAAAAGGCATTGATATCATCCTTAGACAAATTCAAGTTACTTTCCATAGGAGTGAAGGTAGGTTTACAATCACTCATGCCAAACCTTTCTAATAACTCAGAAATATACTTGATTTGTGAAATGAAAATACTATGCTCTTTCTGAGTTACCTCTATGCCTAGATAGTAGTGAAAAAGTATAAGATCTATCATTTCAAACCCATATTTCAATTCTTTCTTCATATACTTGTTATGGTTTTCATCATTACCTGTGATAAACAAGTCATTGACATAGAGAACAAGTATCACCATTTTCTTACCCTACACTCAAAAATAGAGAGTATCATCAGATTCACTATGATGAAAACCAATGGATTTCAAGTATGAATCCATTTTATCATACCAATCCCTAGGTTCCTGTTTGAGCCCATACAAAGCTTTTATCAATTTACACACTTTGTGTTTGGCACCTACCTGTTCAAAACCCTGAGGTTATTTCATACATGCTTCTTATAAATCACCATTTAAAAAAGCACTTTTAACATCTAATTGATGTACTTTCCAACAATTCTATGTTATTAAGGAAAGTACCATATGAATAGTGTGTCATTTGGTAGTTGGTGAAAATGTTTCTTCATATTCAATACCTTCTTGTTGTGCATATCATTTTGAAACAAGTCTTGCCTTATGTTTCTCAATGGAGCCATCTGATTTATACTTAGTCTTATAAACCCATTTACATCTGATGGGTTTAACATGTGGAGGAGGATCAAATAAAACCTGTGTATTATTGCTAAGTATGGCATCATACTCACTTTTCATTACATGTTGCCAAACATATTCAGTAGATGCCTCCTCAAAAGTGGATGGCTCAGAAGAAGAAGTAGTAACAACCATAACATAGTTTACCTATTTTCAAGAATTCTTGGGCCCTATTAAACTAACTTCATCTGATTTCAATTCATAAAAATTACTTTGAGCCCATTTTGGATACTTAGTCAAATTATTCAAATCAGGGACTCCAAAATTCTCATCATGTGCATCATTTGAAGGGGGACTTAGAGAATTTTCAACAATTTCTAAGTCATCAACCTGTGAACTTATAGATGAAGGAGAGGAAAGTGAAGGAATTTGAGTCTCATACCATAACTTCAAAGATTTATCCCCATTATTCAAACCCTTATCTCTTTTTGTATTTTTCCTCTCTAATCTATCAAGTTGAGAATCAATCTCTACAGTGTTCATAGTCCCAAACTCATCAAATATTGCATCTCGACTCAATATGAATTTTCTTGTATCCTATGAAAGTAAACAAAACCCCTTTTTATCTTCAGAATAACCAAGAAAGATGCATTTTTGACTTCATGGTTCCAACTTAGTTTTCTGTTTAATAGGAACCAAAGCAAAACAAAGACATCTAAGCACTTTCAAGTGTTTAACTTTTGGTTTAAACACATACCATGCCTCATATGGAGTTTTCCCCAAAAGTGCAATTATGGCGGACCTATTTCTCAAATACACTATAGTACCAATGGCTTCTACCCAAAACTTATCATCAAGTTGTTTATAGTGCAACATGGCACATGGTGTGCCCTCTAAAGTTATATTCATCCGTTCAGATACTCCATTTTTCTATAGAGTATAAGCATTACTATATTGTCAATGAATGCCATGTTCTTGAAAATAATCTAAAAATTAATTTGAGGTATACTCACCCCCATTATCTGAGCGAAGAGTGACCAAATTTGAACCTATTTCTTTTTCGACTAAGTGTAACTAATCAACAAAACTTAGTGAAAAATTTACATTTTTTTCATTAAAAATACCCAAGTCATCAGAAAAAAGTCATCAATATATAATATAAAGTATCTACACCCACCAATAGATGACTTTTTCATGTCACATACATCACTATGAACTAACTGTAAACATCTGTTAGCTCTCTAGGATGACTATTCATGAAAATTTTCCCAATTTTATTTGCCCAAAACACATGACTCACAAAGAATACTATCTTTGCAAAAAGTGGGTAACCCACTCACCATACCATATCTTTGTAAATCCACTAAAGAGTGGATATTCAAATGTCCATAGTGGAGATGCCATAACCATTGTGTATGCATAGTACTTGTACCTGTGTCAACAACTACCACAAGTTCTATAGTGGGAGGAAGCACTTTACAATGTTATCTAACCAAGTTTCCATGTTCATATCTTGTATACATTGTTTTATAATCATATTTTATTGAATTGATGTAAATGAGCCCATTTTCAAGCATAATTTGATAACCTTTCTTTCAAATAGTTACCAAAGAAAGTGTTTATTCAATGTGGGAACATACCAAACATCCTCCAAGTATTTTATAGACCCATTAGGAAGAAGAATCAGAATAGATCCAAGTCCTAGTGGTGTATGCATAGACTTATCTACCAAGGCAACTGGAGAGAGAGAAGATTCCTTGAAATACCAAAAGAAATCTCTCCTAAATTTCATGTGTTTGGTTTCTCCTGTGTTTAAAACCCATACATTTGTGAGATCATCTCTAGCCTCATATTCAATATAATCAATGTACCCTAAAGTAGTGAATGCAGATTCATAGGCAACATTATTGGACTCATCATAATCATGATCGACATACTAAGTAGAGTTAGACTTAGTCACTTTTTTTGGCCTCTAAATTTTATCAAAAGGAATCCTACATTGTGAGGTAATGTGACCAAATTTTCAACATTTATGACATTGAATGTCTGATCTACCTCGACCTCTGCCCCTATATGAGTTGTGACCATGTTCTTGATCACTTGTTTCATGTGAATATGATTGGTTATATTGTTGGTTATTTGAATGACCCCTACCTCTATTTTGATATCTACCTCCTCTGTAACCATGACCCCGTTTATAACTGTTTCCTCTATTTTTTTGATGTCTAGATGAAGATGAACTAGGCTTTGACTCTAAAACATGTGCTTCTTCAATTTTATTGGATTTCTTGGGTAGAGAGAGGTAATTTTAGATGAGTAACTCAGCCAAATTATCAAAGGTGATGCCTGTGATCTTGTCAGGGACATGAAACATTTTAACAAAATTCCTATAAGACCTAGGTAGTCCTTTCAAAGTAGCAGTGACTATGAAGTCATCATTTAGTTTTCTGAACCTAGCCCTAGTGTACTCAATAGTTATATTTTTTAACTTAGACATGTATTCTCCCATGTCCCCATCTTCATATAATGACAAAGTAAACAACTGCATATGAATATCTATCTTCTTATGCTTAGGTTTCTTATCATACAAATCTGACAATGTTTTCCATGCAATGTAACTATGAGGAGAATTTTTAATATGAACATAAGTATCATGAGTACAAAAAAATTTAATGAGAGATAAGGACATAGAATCATGAAAATTAAATACATATAATTTAGCCTATTCTATTGGCAATGTGGGATTTTCATTCTTGACAATATCCCATAACTCATTAAAAACTAGTCAAGCCTCCATCAATTATTTCCAATCAGAATGATTGGAAATTGTTAATCTATCACCATCTGAAAGCAAGTTTTGAATTTTTAGCATCTTGAAATAAAATCAAGTGCAATAGAGAAAAGTGTGACAAAATGCAAAAGATATGAAACAAATATCACACTCACTTCATAAGACACTGCTTCTATGGAGTTTTTCACTTAACCTCCACATAGAGAAAAAAAGGAAAACAATAATTTTTGATGGGTTTTGCACTTAACCTCACCAAAAATCAATTGATTACACCCTTATTTTGACAAATTACTTCCTTATTCCACTAATTACACCATTATATCACCACGATAATGTAAAAGAAATAGAATTTAATTCCCCTTTTTTAATTTTTAAAACAACACTATACAATAAGTATGCTTTTCACAACTTTCAAGGCATGCAAAAATCAAATTTAAAAGGAAATATTCCTTTCAAAAAAAATATATTCTAAAGCAATTTATTCCAAAAAGAAGGGATTTGAACCTTTGACCTCCTTTTTGTAAGCTTCTTACAAAATGACTTTAACCAATTTCTCTAAGAGCACTTTCAAAGAATAATACTTAGAAACTTGTACTTATGCTAGATTTTGTCTATGAGGGAAAATTTAAAAAAATTACATGTATGTAAATAAATCCAATATTTTTCCCTTTTTAGAAAACTCAACCAAGCTTCTCACATGGGACCCATTTAAGACAAATATTTGATATCCAAACTTTAGAAACATAAAAAAAAATATTTGCCAGTTTGAACTTATGCCATTTTTTCCTGGGATGTCATGGTAGCTCTTAGAACTTTTCTCTGCACCTGCTCTCACTCCTTGTGGCTGTATAAATCTATACAGGCAGTGTAAAACTGATTTTGGCTAAGTGTTAGAAAATTTTAAGGTATTTTTGCTGGAAATGATTTCAAATTGTTGCTAGGGCATTGGAAGGCCATACCATTAGCCGTACAAATCAAAAAAAATCTCAAATTTTCCTTTAAGGATTAAAAATAGGGGTTTTAACTAGATTAATAGGTGTTTATGGATTCAAAAGGGCTGAGAATGAATGCAATCAACAATGGCAGCTATAGATGAAAAATATAGAAGTTTTCAATATGCAAACATGTCGTACAAGTTTATTTTTGCCTAAAATTAATGAATTTAATAAAATTTAAATGTTAATAAATTCATTTTTAATGCCATATTAGGATTTTTAATACAAAAAAATAGAGTATGAATGGCCAAAATGACCAGATGGTCGTATAAGAGAAATACACAGGCTTAAATGCAAAAATATTTGAACAATTAAAATAATTTAATAATTTTTCAAACTTTTGACATTACATTTAAACTAATGAAATATTTGCTTGATATGTCATACCTTATTTCATGCCATTTGATTTCTCACGAATTTAAATTTTCACCTTGCCTTCTTTCAAATTCACCTAGCTCCCAAAATTCACTGTGTTAGACAAAACCAAGATCCGATACCACTAATAACTCCTTGATCAAATAATTTGAACCTTGTCCCCGCTTAGTGTGAGTGCACAAGTATTTTATTAATTATCAAAAAACTAAGTACATAAGGGTTCCTTTCCTCCATTAACACTTTTACATTACAAACATAGATTATATAGATTTTACCCATGACTGGTAAAACCAACTAATCCTATAACCAACTATTTACAAAAAATCAACACATAAGGTAGTTCTAATTAATTAACAAAAAACATAAAAAATACCTAAAAATTAAAACTGACTTTATTTTATGGGGGTGTCTTTATTAATAAGATGCATGCCCCATTAACAACAATTATTTATTAACCTACCAAAAAATCTAACCTAATGTTAAGGCTTTGGAACAAGTCCGAACACAAAAAGTAGAAATAGAAAATTTATTGGAAAAGGGTCTATTTCCTTCTTGAAAACCCCTAGTACAACAACATGGATAATTGGTGCAAAAAGGTGAAGATGGAAAGTAACATACTATCAAAATTTGTAGATTATTTAAAAAACTATGATATGACACTTCCACTAGACCAAAAAATCACACCTAAAGAGGTAATGGAGCATTATAAAATTTATAAGAAAAGGTTTAATGATTTGTGTGTCTTGAATGAAGGTATTTCAAAAAATAAAAAATGTTAGGAAGCATTATCTCAAGATTCATTAAACATAGTGAAAATTTATCTACATAATGATGAAGGTCAGCATCCTGAAACAAATACAGAAAGATTCAGTTGCCATTATGGGCCCCCATGTCTTTGGCCATCTATTTTAGAAGATTTTAGTGAAATATTCATTCTTGGTTTGAGTGTTGATTTGATAATTATTTATCTTTTGAATCTCACTAAATTTTTTAAGGATGAACATCTTCACCTATTTCTTTAGGTTTTAATTGAAAATTTTATTATTGGGTCCTTCAATGTATTCATCATCCACAAACTAAAACATTATCCTACCATTTAGGCCTCTCTCAATAATTTACGTGTTGGTGATTTTAGTTACATGCAAGATATAGGTGTCATACTATGGGGTCTAGATAGTTATGGATTTGATTGGACACATATTATAGGTATTAATTTTTGTCAAGATTCAACTCATTTTTAGCTGCAAGGTTTTAGCCTTCACTCACAACAAAGTAGATTAGAGGAAACTTTTGACATCTATAAAGACCTACCAACATTTCAAATGATTGGTTCACACAAAATAGGAATGCCATTCAAAAATTAACTAGATAACATAGTATGTGAGATAATTATCTCTAATTTCAATGATTTGGATGTATGTGGCATATTAGGGGTATATATAGGACATGGATTGGTGTGTGCTTGTATAAAATTGGAAATAAATTTATCTTGCATTGTAGAAATTGAAGAACAACAATTTTTAATGTTTAATTTCAAATTTGTTTGACAAATTTAGAGCAACCAATACAAGAACAACCAATTCAATTAGTACTAGGTGCATAACATTTTTAATTAATTTTATAATCATGCTTCATTTTCTAAATATAACATCTTAATAATATTTTGGTGTGTACGCTTTATTTTTCAAACCTAATAGCGTAGTAATATTTTAGTGTGTAACACTAGTGACATTGCATGCAAGTGAAGAAATAATAATAACAAAAAATCATATCAATGAACATGACACATCATAAGTTGAAGAAGGTAACATAAGATCATGCATATTTTTTCAATTATATAATTTTTTATTTATCAATGATTCATAATATTGACAAAATATTTATTCATTTGTTTATATCTCAATTAAAATAGTTCACAATGTAGCTCTAGCACTTTGTGTTTACAACACAACCCATGACATAGCTTTGCAGGTTGGTGTCTCCACGAAAACAACACAAGGTAAACATTTACAACAAGACACATTTTTAAAATACAAATATCAAATAAATTGATAATGAGAATTTGTAGTTACTACATTATATAATACCTTGTAGGGAATAGAAAAACAAAGTTTTAATGAAAGAGTGCACCCATACAAACTACAAAAAGGCAAAAAAATGGCGAAAACCCTTTTCAATAAATGTGTAATTATACATTTCATACAAGTCTAGAATATAATAATTATCTTTATTTATTTAAACATATTACAATTGAATTTTTCTTCATGATTAAGAGATTATAGATGAAAATAAAATATAGACTTGCATTAGCTTGGGATTTGGAAGTGTGGTTCATTTTATTGTTGTGTAGAGTGAATGTGGTTGTATTTACCCATTAAAATGTTGTTTAAAAGTTTGATTTACCCATTACAATTTTGTTTACATGTTTAATTTACCCAGTTTAAAATAACACAATATGTGTTATACTATGTCTTCAATACAATAAATTTTGGTGCAGAGTATCCATGGGTTCTTTATCAATAAAAAATAATAAAGTATATTGTGCTAGAAACAATTATATTGCTAGTAATTCAAACAATTTTAAATTTGATGTATCTTATTAGAAGTATATAAAGGGGGCTCAACTATTAAGGTGTATATTCATTTTAATTTAGTGACAGTGAACTATGACTTAGAAGAGTAAATCCTATTTTTTTTGTTGTGATGGGTTGCATAAACACATAAATATGTATTTGTATGTATATGAACAATTGATACTTTCATTACTATAAGAATATAGATGTTGTTTGATCAATGTTAAATTCCTATAAACATCTATGAGAAATGATTTATGGCAAAAATAGACTGATTCAAATTATGATACATTCATGGTTACGTTATAACAATTCAATATGAAATTTCATATGCATATGTGTGTTACAAAACTAGCAATAGAAATGGTACATCTATGTATAATGAGTATTATAGTTACAATGTGCTTGAGCATGTATTTATTTTTATATGTGTTTACATGAATATTTAAAGAAATGTAAAAGACAATGGATCAAATGAAATGCATTATGTTTTTATGTTACAATAAGAACTGCAAATCAAAATCGCATCAATGACCAGTCTAGTAACATGTAAAACATATTCTTAGAAAATTTTCATGTTATATCTCTTATAATATAATATTTTAAATAAATGATTCATTTCTTTTTTAACAATTTGAAGACATTTCAAAGGAGGAGATAAAACCAACTTCTTAAAAAACTTTTGATTTTGGGGTTGGATGGCTTATTAGTTGTTATGCTCAAAACAAAAGATATGCAAATCCATGATATCAAAAAAAAATAAGATTATAAAATTAAAAATATGTCATACTACATTTCAATATCATTCCAAAGAAATTTTGAAGGTAGCACTGTAGTATTTTTCTCATGTTGGAATTTAGTCAATGATAGAGGACAATCATTTGAGGATACTCATTTAAGCCATGGGTTACACAAGTTCAAATTTCATGTTTGTTTGGGGGAAAAATATTCTGAGCATTTGATATAAAAATAAAAAATTTGGATGAATTTATTTTTAAAGGGACCTTTAGAGATGATTTTTCAATTGCCAACACGTTGTTCATTGATTATAATTCTCAAAATTTTGTTCCAAATCAAAAATTGAAAATGAGTTATGTTACGTCAAGTAGATATACTAGAAATGGAAGGTGAAAAGATGTAAAGGATTGGAGAATCAAAATGACATCAATCATCACATTCTTGGGAGAAATCAAAAAATCCATGCCAGCAGCTATGAACTAATGTTTATAAAGATGTAACATTGCCTTATTATTTCAAGTGTATTTATTGATTATAAACTATAATTTTAGTAATAAACATTATCATCAATTTCATACAAATAAATTATAATTTATTTAAAATATGGTTCAATTAATTTAAAAATAATCGATTCTAATTTAGAATTAATTTGCTCTAGTTATTAGTACAATTTGATTTGTAGTTGGAGATTCCTTGAATTTATTGAATTAGTATATCGACACTTGATCACTTAGAAGATCTTCCCAATGAATAACAAAAAAATATCAAGATATTTTATTATGTATATGAACTAGTCTATTGCTTAATAAGTTTTCAACCATAATTTGGCCAGTCAAACAATGCCACATGTCCTAGCAATGGAAGTTACTTTAAAGGATCAATGATCAATATGAAGGCCTAGAATGGTGACACGAGTTCAAAACAATCCAATCTATTGAAAATGATCTGCTCCCAAATGGTTTGAAATAGTTCAATTTATTTGGAATATAGAAAACATATTTATTGAGAAAATATTTTCCACTCCACTCTAGTGGGTATAATTTCAAATTATTTAAAATAGCCCAATTTAATCGAAATGATCTATGCTCAAATGGTTTGAAATAGTCTAATTTATTTGGAATAAACAAATATTATTTTTGGAGAAAATCTTCTTCTGAATCACTCCATTTTATAGCTATAGGTCTAAATTATTCAAAATGGCTCTATTTACTCAAATAGATCTATGCCCAAATTATTTGAAATAGTCCAATTTATTTTGAATATAACAAATTCATTTATAGAGAAAGTTCTCTTCACTCCACTTTAGTGGGTATAAGTCCATGCTATTTAAACTATCCTAATTTATTCAAAATGATCTATGCTCAAATGGTTTTAAACACTCTAATTTATTTATAATATATGAATTTATTTTTTGGAGAAAATTTTCTCCACTCTTATTTATGGGGTATAAGTCCAAATTATTCAAAATAGTCCAATTCATTCAAAATGATCTATGGCCCAAATGGTTTGAAACATTCCATTTTATTTAAAGCATAAGAAAATTATTTTGGAGAAAAAAAATTTCACTCCACTTTAGTGGGTATAAGTCTAAATTATATGAAATATTCATTATATCATGTTTTAATCAATTGACATTGATCCCTCTTGTAGATGTTTATTGTGTTAGATAGGGCATACTCGGGGCCATGGTTATCAGGACTGACTTTGATTCCTTGTTTTAGCTATAGATATTTATACTGATGTATTACTCATGATTGATGTTTCATTATGATTTAGTATTGATATATCAATAGAATTTAGGTATTGTTGATGTCTTATTTGGTGGTTACAGTTACCAAGCCATGATCTAGGCTCGACATTAGGTTTGGACATCTCAAGTATATCCATGGATGATTGAGTAGTCAGAATGCCACTCTGATAGGTATATAATGTATTATATAGTATTGAGCCACCTCCTTGTACATTATTCTATGTTATGGATTTTAGCATTATTACTCATGCCCTTTTGAAAGCACGTATGTCTTATTATTGTTCCCCATTGGATTTGTTGGTTTTGGCACCATTGATTCTCTTTCCCATCCCTTGTGTATT
>JARHVA010008102.1:282500-342500 GCA_037957365.1 Torreya grandis
GTCAAGGGTCATAGAAGGAATAAACAACTTGGATATTATATGATTCCTGTAACGGAGTACTCCTTTACCTTTGTGATTTTAGATTTAAACTAAAAATAATTTTGGGTATATTGAAATTAAAAGACCGAACCTTATTATTTGTCTATTTGTCTTTAATATTACCCTATAGTCATGATTTGTTTGTTCGATCAGTTGTGTGGGAATAATTATTAACACATTCAGGTTAATTAGGCATATCTTGGAATTGGAAAGAATTAGTGTATATTTTCTTCTTATGTTATGTGAAGGGATTAATGATGCCAATACCCAGTTATGTCAAAGCCAAACCATGTTATTTGATATTGAATAATTTCATGCTTCTCTTTTTTGACTCAATTGAGTTAAATTGATTATTATGGGTGGGACCTATCATGTTTAATTATTTCATGCTCAGATAAGCCTATGGGGATAAGCATTGGACCTTAGGTATTATTCAAGCCAATGGTTTGGTTGAGTCTTAGGGTTTTATGTTACTATATTGTGTCTTTATCCTTGTGGACATCAAATACCTAGTTATCGAGACCCTCCACCAAATAGATGGTTGGGGTGGTAAGCTCCACCGATGGTTGGGCTCATATAGCTAGTCTTGAGGGGTGTTCTCCTTGTACTATTCATCAACTTCATGGTTGCACTATGATTGCATATGGTGGTTCTCTCCTGACCATGCCTATCGACATATACTATTGGACCGTTGGATTGTATCTAACCATTCATTTTATGTTATAGTTCATTTTATTACCCTATGCTATTTGTAATATTGTTTATTGGAAAATAATATTATTAAACATGATGTGTACGTTGAGATTCCCTTGATTTTAGTTGCCTAATTTTTGTATTCTTAGCCTATTACATTGATTTACTTGGTACACATTTATATTGGAATCTAATTACTATATGAGTAATAGTGGAATTCAAATGCATGATGTAATTATTGATCCTCATATTTTGTTTTGAATACATGAGTAAATGATATGCGTGTTGAATTTAAGTAGGCATACAAAAATAAATATGTTACTACTAAAGCAATTAAAACTACAATGTCCTTGATCTTAAATTACAAACTCATATCATTATTATCTTGTGTGAAAATTTATCTCAAGGGGAAATTTTCTTGGTTGTATTAAAAAAATGTGGTTTGGATATTCCTATGAAACTACTTAACATTATTTATCACTACTTATGTGAGCTATTGTTATTCATTCCTTGTGATATAGTGTTGGAATTATTCTCATGGTCTAGAGGATGAATTGCCTTGTAAAACCTATCACTTTCATCCCTTCATTTTATACTTAGAATTAAGATTAGACTATGATGAAAAAACATCCGGAACTAGGTGTGTAATTATATCATATCCTCATTTTTTAATCACTAACACTATGCTGAAATTGATCAAGTAGTAAATTACATCTCTTGTCAAGTTGATAGCTATGTTATAACTAGTTCATATTATAGATGTTTGTTACACTATTAAAGTTGTGTAAAGGAAGTTCTATGAAGTTCCTTACTTTACTAGCTGTTATGATGTTTTTGGGAAGATGCACTATTACAAAGATGAAATATTTATATATAGTGGTCGAGTTAATAAATTTAAATATGTTATACCTATGAATAACAACCTATCTAAACTAGGATCAAGTTATAGTAGTCCTTGATGATTATATTATTCATAACATGGAAGGCTTCCATGAAATAATGGGTGATGATAAATTATATGGATTAGAAATATATTTTAATGTTAAATTCTTTTGAATAATAGAGATGATTCAATGTGTGTAAAATATGCTTCTTGTGGTAATAATTATGACCTTCCATGGTGGGAGTAATGGGAGAAACTTTTAAGTATGGTACTATTAAATATATGTGGATGATCAAGGACTTTTTGGTTCAACTAATATTGATGTAAACCTTATGGTCATTGAAAGAACAATCAATTCTTAGATATTCAATATTTTGCCACTTGACTTAATAGTAAATAGTAAGTGAATTTAATTAAATGAATTTATGATATCTCATGTCTTTTGCTTCTTATGCCATTTCCATGAATTGGTTTTAATATCCTTTAAGTGGTTTACTTCTATTGCTTAAGTAATGAAGTAAACTAGATTAATAGCCATCGTATAGGATCCTACCTTATAGACTATTTATTTTTCATTAATAGATTTATGGTGGTTTAGACATATGTCATGGTTCCTAGAAGGCTAATAATTTAGAAATTTTAATGCAACTCTTGTTATTTGAAGATGGATAAATGGACATTAATTCTTATATGAGAACAAATAGTCCTTGGTTACCCTAGATATGTGTGTGCTTAAATATTAAGCTTATCCTTGCCAGTGTATCCTTAGTGTACCTTGTAGATGTTCATTGAATCAATAAATAACTATGTAATTTGGTTAAGGATTGAATAAGCTATAGAAAATTTAATGATTTCACTTGGTTTTGAGATTTAATTAACCACATCGATAATGAGTTAATGATTTATAATCTTCCTTAATAAGCACACATGCCAATGCTTAAGACTAATTAAGTAATAAACCCTTGAATTTTCATGCACATTCTAATTAGAGCGCATGAAAGCCTATGTTTTATAATAATAAGATGTGTTAACTAAATGTCCAATAAGTAACATTTAGGTATAGACCCCTATGGTTGTCTCTTAGGATGGAATCTCTACATCATCAAGACTGATAGTTTTCCCAATCCAATTGTATGTAATTCATTAAGGGGTTTACGGGTGTGATGTGTTTGTACTTCTATAGATTTGTTGAGTTGCATTATACTGATAAATTTATATAATAGGACATTTGCTTATTCTATTGTGTGCTTGATAGATAAATTCAAAAAAAAATTGGGATAATTTCAGCCAATCATTGATCCATGTGGCTACTTATTTCCTATTCTCACAATGTTTATTTGCTATGTAGTCCAAATCTATTTCTTCATATTTCAAATCCACGTGCATTTTCATTGAGTCATAAAGTGTTTTTTAATCCATGCAAAAATCAATTTATCCATCAAATGTCAACATATTATTTCTTCCTCAAAAACATCATCTACCCATAATCCTCCTATCTTGTACATTGATTCCATCATACATTGTTTTATGTTTCAATTGGTAAGTGTATAAACCATCAAGCCAATATAGGAGGTCAAAAAAATATATATCTTAGTATTTTTAAGAGAGCCTATATTTATATTTTTCTTATTTGCATTAAATTTTTTTATAGTTTTCTATTAGATTAGTTTGCTTAAACTTATGGTTGTGTGGGATCATTTTTTAAATAATATTATCCTTGTTTACTTTTATTTTTATTAATGTTAAAGAGTCTACTTAAATTTTTATTAGTTTTATAGTTTAAATTATAATTATAGATTTTAGATATAGTATAAATATAATATTATTAATGGGTAGCTTATGTGTAAAGTGTCTTGGTAATTAATATTATTTTCATGTCAAAGTTTATTCTTTGTGTGTCAATCATCATAATTTTTATCGTCAAAGTAAAAAATAATGTAAAATTTATGCTCTATATGGATAAATTATCTAGTGATCTTGACATCCTATAAATTTATATTTCACATTTTAGGGGGATATAAAAAAAACAAAATGTTTAAATTATGGTGTGATGAAAATAAAGTGGAAGTCCATATCACTTTCACTGTAGCGGAATGGTTTCTTGAGAAAAATAATAGTGTGGTCATTCTCACTCCTTTTTTTGGTTTCATTTATGTTTTCATATGGATATTTTATGGGCAATGATCTATGATTTATGTATTCCTATGAATTCATTGTTGTGTTCTTATTTGGTGTTAAGAAAGGGCTTGCTTTAATTCTCAAGTGGAAATTCATTTCACCATGTTCATAATAAAGGGTGGAATGTTGGGTATTATATTACTAACATGTTTTATTTTTGATGAAATTTTATTTATATTATAAATGCTTTATGTGAGTTATTTTAAAAACTTGTGTAGATAGGCTTATTATGAGATATGTTAGGGATATAGATGATAAGGTAGACTAGTAGTTAATAAGAGATTTAATACCTTTATATGTAATGGATTTTTAATGAATATAAACAATTTTTATTACAAAAATTATCATAATTATGTTTAGGGCCCTTCATATTCCCTAACCAAGTGACCCATGCAACTAATACAATGATTTATTTAACATGGCATTTGATTAAGGAATATCAATTCTAAAATTACATTAGGTTTTTGTATTTGTGTTTAAGGTGCTCAATATGACCTAATCTAGTGAATCATTTAAATATTTGAGTGATTAGTTTCAAGGGGTACTAAAATTGTTAAAATTGAGTTGAAAATGACACTAGTTTTTTTAAAATTTGTTTAGGTGGCTCAATATTCCCCATGCAACCAATCAATAAAATGGTGACACAAGACACTCATGTATGATAAATTGGGGCTAAAATGACATTAGGTTGTTTTAAATGTGTTTATGGGTTTTTATATGACCTAAAATTAGTTCTCTATTTAACCAATCAAGTGATTTATTGCACAAGACACTCAATTAGGACAAATTGAGTCCAAATTGATATTAGGTTGTCATAAATGTGATTAGGGGACTCGATATGTCCTAATTAATTGCCCCATGAAAATAATAAATATATTTATCTTAAGGATAACATGATTAGGAAAAATTTAGATTAAATGGCATTAAGTTTTCAAAAAAGTATTAATGGGACTTAATATACTATAATTGAGTTCCGCATACAACCAATTGAGTGATTGGTTGCACATGAAACTCGATTATGAAATTTAAAGTTTTAAATGACATTAGGATATTAATTTTTTGATTATGTAGATTGATATTCTAAAATATAATTTATAATTCATCCAATCAAATTCACAATTATATAAAATTGAATCCAAATTGACATTATATTATTGTAAATGTATGTAGGGGGCTAGATTTCCCTAATTAAGTGTCAAATATTTTTAATCAAGATATTAGTTTTATGTGGCACTCAATCAAGGCATATTTAATATAACATGATCACATATTTTCATAAATGTGTTTATAGGGCTCGATATGCCCTAACTAATTACTATATGAAACCAATCAAGTGATTGGTGACACATGATACTCCATTATGGAAAATCAAGTAAAAAATGGCAATAGGTTTATGCAAATATGTTTATGGGGATATATATGTACTAATAAATTTCCACATGCAATTGAACATGTGATTTTTTTCATGTGGCACTCATCTATGGTATATCTAGTCTAAAGTAACATTATGTGGTTGTAATTGTACTTGGAGGGACACATATGTCCTAATTAAGTACCACATGCAACCAATAAATTGATTGGTTGAATGAGGAACTTAGTTATGGTAAATAGAGTTTCAAATGACATTAATTTATTAAAAATGTGTTTATAAGGTTTGATATTCCTTAATATAGTTCCATGTTCAATCAATTGAGAATTTGGTTACATGAGGCACTTACTTTTTTTGAATCAAGTATAAAATGACATTAGGTTGTCACAATTGGTTAATGTATGGGGCACCTAATTAAATCATGTTGATTATAGAATGACATAAGGTTATTTCACTTAAGTTTATGGTGAACAAAAATGCGTTTAGGGACACCCCAACATCACCCCCTAAAGATGAATAATACAAACTTTAAATAAGGAAATAAATTCACATTTAGGGACAATGAAGCATCAACCCCTCAGTAGGATGCAAATTCAAAAATTAATTAAAGTAAAACTCATTACCTAAATTCATTCCAATTTCACCACTAGATATGTAACTAATGTTAGGGATAAATTCATACTAAAGTCATTGAATAAGACACACCAAATTCAGCTAATTATTATTTCCAAAGTCATGTCATAATACATACCAATGTTAACTATTAGTTAATTTCAACATCATTAGGTAAATATAATACAATGTAGCTCCAAAATTCTCTCTAAAATAACCCTAAATAGGATCTTAATTTTTGTATGAACTTACTAGATAAAATTGTGAGAGCTAAAAACACACCAATGTCATCATCTATAGATCCTTCACACATGTGACTATAAATATAAATTTAGAGTTCAAAATTTTATAATTAAAATTGTAAAGTGACTTAAGGTGAATTTATAATGTGAATATAAATTTTAAAATATTATATGTCCAAGGTGGAAATTACTACCAAAACCAAAGTGCAGGAAAGAACCAACTCCAAAAGGTAGGTTACAATCAAGATGGAAAGTCTTCTAGGTATGGAAGAGGAGCTATAGAAAGTGGGCGTGGTCATGTAACCTAATTTAAGAGTGGAAAATCCCACTACTAAATATATTTTACAAAACACCCAATTTATGGACATTTTTTACTGATTAAAAGAAGAAAAATGGTCATAAATTATGCAAAAAGATACTACAAAAGAATCAAACATAGAATGTTATGGGTATTATTTTAATTAGAGGCCATAAAATGTTCTAGATAAAAAATAATATAGATTCATGGGATGATTAAGGTACCAAATTGAACATAATGACATGAAGTGTAATTGAGACATGCGACACAATAATGGATAATTTACCACCAAAAAGGGAGAATGTACAATGCATGCAAGAGGTTATAAATAGTACCCATTGAGATGCAC
Organism: Torreya grandis; assembly: GCA_037957365.1. Taxonomy (NCBI): domain Eukaryota; kingdom Viridiplantae; phylum Streptophyta; class Pinopsida; order Cupressales; family Taxaceae; genus Torreya; species Torreya grandis. The sequence continues at coordinate 289,164 of JARHVA010008102.1, forward strand.
ATGATTTTTTTAATGGAAACACAAGATATGATACGTAATATGCTCCATGAAGTGTATATTTCACATGAGATGTGATAAAAACTAAAGTTAAAATCTCCTCATCAAGATGGATTTATGGAAATCACAAAACTCATTTATTACTAAATGCATAAGGTGTGGGGAATGAACTAGATTCAATTCAAGAAATATCACAAGGAATGTTCTTAAAAAATATTAAACTATATGAGATATATTTGATCATTGATACGAATATCAATGATTGGTAAACGATCAATACATTGATTGATACATGTGTTAAGGTGAAACTATTTAAAAAAAGAGGAATGGAAGCATATGGTAAAGCCATAATATTATCCTTTAAGAAAGATATTTTTCATGGAGAAAAACACTTATTCAAGTCCAAAAATAAATATATAAATCTTAAGAGTGTCTTCCATAATATAGATGTAGGAATCTTAGGAGTGTTTTTCTTAGTAGACTTTGATGTGATATAAATGGTTGAAGTAGATAACTATTCCATGTTATTGAGAAGACAACATTTTTTATAACATAAAATTTTATAAGTGATTCAAGATGGTTATATGAGATTTTATAATGGGGAGGAAATAGTTTTCATTCTCATAGATAATGATAATGGTATGGCTTATTTGGAAGGAGTAAATCCATACGAGGAAGAGAAAAATATCTTAAATTTTATTATTCATACAAGGAGTCTACATATGAAAGAATATTTGAGTTAAAAAATTTAATAAGGAGGATATAATAATTATATCCAAACATGTCCCTATTGGGTCATGGAAATATTTAAGATCACAATAATAAAAATGCACAAATATTGAAAATGAGGGCTCATATTTAATGACTAATGGATTGGTATAAATATATATTTTAAAGAATGAAAAGAGGAAAGTATTGAAGATCATTAACATATGGGTCCCATTCATAACTAAACATCCAGTGGAGAGACCTAAAGAAAGGAATGAACTATCTACACAACAACAATTACATAATTTGGTTGAGGTAAAGGCTGACACACACAACAAAGAGGAAGTCAAGAATCATTTGAGAAAACCAATTATCAAATCAATTTCTCAAAATATATTTAAGGTACCAAGTAAAGTGGAGTAAAAATATAAGGAGGATCTGCACAATAAGTATGATGCATAGAAGAAGAAGAAAATTAGGTATTAATCAATAATGAACAAAAAATGATGTCAAAAATGGGAATTTGGTCCAAGAAAGATGTCAATAAGTAAAAATCACTAAGAATGTGTAAGTGCAAGTAAAAGAGTATAAAAATGATGTAAGTTAACAAAAGGCCACATGGTAATGTTGAAGTGTATGTAAAATTATATGAAAATCACCCAATTTAACAAAAAGACACTATGCAAAATCAACATGATCAGGGAACAAGAGAAAGATGAAAAATTATGGCACAGAAAAGATCTATTACAAAGAATAAATATTTTGAATAGGTTCAATTTTTTTAAATGGTATAATAGGGAATAGAAAATTTAGATGTTACATGTCACTATAGATACAAAAAATGAATATTTATAGCATCTCAATCTTTTACATTTGATAAATACCAATCATGGATTTACCCTTCAATTTTAGATCTTCCTATTGCTAAAAGGCTCATATTAGACATCTCATTGTGCCTAAATTTTTATCTCTCAGTCTAATCCATATCATTATGATGACCTAGGTTTCATGCACTACAAAAAAATCTTAAAATAAGTTTAGCATCATTCTCTATCAATTTCAGATCCATACCTATTTTTTATCCTTTTAAATGCTACCAATCATAAAAGGGCACTACCACTGACAGTAGTGTCAATATCCTTTTCCAAAGTCCATTAGCCAAAATTCATCCAAACTAAAAAATTATATAAACCTATAGATCAACCTATTTATCTTATTAAACCTTCTTGTGAGATATTTTCAAAAGGTTTAGTATTAATACAAGTCTAATCGTTCTCATTCCTCATTTATAAAATACTAACAAAACACCTTAAAAATCTAAATCACTCAATTATACAAGCACTATATTCTACCCTATTCATCCTGATTTTAATATCAAGCATAGGAGTAGACATATCATAGGTTCAAATCATTTAAATAACATTCTAAGAATGATATTTATCAAATTACAATATATATAATTCCATTAATCTTCATATAGTATATTGCATGATTGTGTACACACTTTCCCATACATAAGGTATAATTACATAAGTCTGAGGCCCTCCTTGAAGTAGTGGATATTTATATAGTGCATATTGATAAAGGGGTCTTTTTTAAAGCTCAACACTATGAGCCCACTAAGCCATTTTTTAGAAAAATCATTCCAAGCGTGAATATATAAGGTTTTATCAATTATTGAAGACAAAAAACATGTATCCCATATTTGTATACATCAATATAAAGGAGACATAAAATGTATAACAATGAATTTGGTTATAGTAATATCCTATAATTATTATTAACTGAACACTAACATCATAATTAGACATTGGAGTTGACGGTAGAATCTAGATTTGATGGTAATGACAATGGCCACAAAAGTACAATTTCCAAAATATGATGACTAGTATAGAATATTAATCATGCATTATTTACACTTGTTTCTAGAATATGCATATTAAAAAAAATAAGTACCATTGTTTCTTATTTATTAAAATATATTTCAATATCTTTACTTTAGTATTTTTACAAATCTTAGTTGTATAAATTTAGAATATTGTTTATCTAAGCTTTCTATTAATTGGCCTATTATAAATTAGTTTATCATCCTTGTGTTAGAACTACTTATATATTCATTAACCTTATATCCCCAACAATCTAAATTTAAGCTTAAACATTTGGTGAACCTGACCATTGGTCTCACAACCTTAGTTGACCTAGGGCTTTTTGTTTTCCTACAAACTCTAATTTATGATTTCACAATATTCAGAATTTATAAATAAAAAGTTCCTTTTCCTAAAAAATCAAGTTTAATATGGATATATTTACTACATATTTCCTTGATAAATATATGATAGTCATAATTCATTATTATTTCTTATACATTTTCAAATAAATCTATAATGTAATAATTTGGATGCCACACATTTGTCAAACAAATAAGAATGATCTACCAAAAGATAAAAATCCAATATTTTTTCCAGTCCTTTTGGAAATAATATTATACCTTGAAGTAGGTTGATATTAAGCCTAATATATTAACAAAATCTAATGAGTATGACATTATTAAGAAATTACACAATATGCATGATCATATTTCAATTTATGAGATTTTAAAATAATCAACCATCTATAAAGATATATTATATGATGCATTGTGAAAAACTAAGGTACCAATCATCATAACATTGAATTCCATTGAGGATATCATGAAATATTTAATAAGCAATGAAAATGTTATTACTTTTGATAATAAATATCTACCATCAAGGGATATCATCAATCAATACCTACCTATATCAATAAAAATAAATATTCAACATACAAAAATCCAAAGGGAGTCCATGAAATCATTATCAATGGTATCTAATATTTGGACTCTCTCTAGTGATATCTCACTTTTGATTTATTACTCAAGTGTCCTTGATAAAATCATATTTTTTTCAATATTTACACACCAAAATCTTACATAGAATCATCAAACTACCATATGTTTACTCTATCATAAAATCAATCAAATGGACAAATCATAATGTCTCTCTTGAAAGGAAAGATTTACCACCCCAACATACCAATGATCATTATTATCTTGTATATATTCAAATATATTTTCATTAAAATATGGATGCAAATATTAAAATAGAGGAAACTACAAAAACCCAATCAAAACATCTTATCCAAAACACCTAAGAGAAAATTTACATTATTACCCAAGTCTTAACGTTTTTACTTTAAAAGCTTGTAGTGAGTGATCTCATATATCTCCCTCCTCCAATAGAGGTTGATATGAACCAATCTCTAACCAAATTATATTATGATAACGTATATTATGAATATCACCAAAGCCCTATTAATTTTAAAAACATATGTTATACCTTGAAGCATAAGATCCAAGACCTTATTTAGGGATAAAAGACTATCTTTGATGATCATCTAAAGGTTCACAACTTGGTGATCACCATATTCATAAAATATTTAATATTTTTTTAAAAAACCATTTGAATAAAACACAAAACTTTCACATGGAATATAATTTAAATCATCCTCCACCATAATATAAACACCTATTATATGATCATATTGGTACACTCCAGTTTACAATTTTTCTTAAAAGTCAAGATCCTTCAATCACAATTCCCAGAATTCCATATGAACATCCAATTGAACAAGACAAGTTTATTCTAAGGTAGATAGTTATCAAACCTACTAAGTCCAATATTCATCAAAAGGGTACTCAATAATAAATACCATTTCTTCTGTGACCCATATTTGAAATGTATTTTCACCAGACACACATTGGATTCACCAAAATCTTCATTTATGCCTACACATAATATGTAGTTAACTAAAGTAAATAAAAACATTAAAATTATAGATACTCTAAAGAAACCATATAACACTCAAAAATGGGTTGAAAAAACCCCTACTCTTATCATTTTTTCAAAACCACTGATTCTTATTGCACATATGTCAAATACCACCAATTTTACCAATTTAGATATTATACCTATGCATGCTTCTTGGTAGTACCACTAGTTTAACATACCATATTTAAATATTAGAGTTATATATGAGAACCCATTGGATGACATCATAAAATAACATTTTTCCAATAAAATATTTAGAAAAATATAGAAAACATTCAAATAAACCCCCAAAATTCCAAAAATATTTAGCATTCATAGATTCTATCAACTCTTTGACACCTATGTTATTTTATTTATGATAGTATATATCATATCATTTAATTCATATATACACATATTTTTCATGCATCTTTGAGTGTGATATAACTATACCTAGACACGTGATCTATATGAATGCCTATTTGCGCCCTATATATCTATATTATTATGTATTTATCTAGTGGTTTAACAAGATAGTATCTAAACATTAATATATATGTTGGACCTTTCATCTACTCACATAATATAGTACATTATGGTAATTTTATTCTTTGATCATGATTGATACAAGTTACATATCCTTATGATCATTTATACATTATCATGTTTGATCTGATATACCTACACTTACACATGTATCTATCCATTATCATATCACTTATAGTGTACTTGATATGCTATTTTACACAAATATTTTTTTCTAACACATATATGTAGGGACTATTATCATATTCTTATGCTAGTTTCTTATACTTCCATTATTCACATTGTCACTTACTTAAGTCTATTACATTGCTTGTTATTGTCTTGATTATGGAATATTTGAATATTTTCCTTGCATGTTTGTCCCTATGCCATTATATATTGTTTTTAAATTTGAATATATCATTATATGTTGATTAAAAATTTAAATGTCATTCATTTCGATTGTGAGGCATTTGAACATGACCCTTGTATGAGATATCCTTAGACCATTCATTTTATTTACATTGAGTGTTATTATGTGTGTTTTTGATTTATTATTGATATTATAATTTTACATTCTAAACATTTCCAAGATAAATATGATGCATCTTAGGACTTGACATGATCACATAATGTGATCATACCTGATATCTAATTCGACATGTTATCCTTATATGTTACATAATTCATACATAGATTATACAATGACATTATCCTTTTGAGATAAGGTACATACCAATTTTTATTTCCTTCACATAAAAATGGGAGAATTTCAATTATGGCATGCCATAAAATTTATGACCTCCACATTCTCATAGTTTTTCAAGATTACAATGGGGGAATGTCACAAAAGCATGACCTCCACACTTACACAGTTTCATATTTTCCAAATTACAGTGGGGGCATGTAATAATAACAATATATACACACTTATATGCTTATTTATTATCTCTAGACTATAAATGGATCATGTTATATAATTTATGACCTTAACACTTTCACAAACTCCATTTCCATTTCATGATTTAGATATACACTTAGATTAGAATACTATACATTTCACCAATTTTGCATAGATTTAAATTATATTTTTTTAGTTCTATGACACATATAATCTAGATAAAACATATAATAGGAACATATTCCATTCTATTTTACCAAAATTTTAAAACCTTACCAATTATACTACTCACTAGGACACACCAATTACAACAAGATGTATTATTATCAATCCTTTTATACTACAATAGTGGATTCATTTTATATGTTTAAGTGATTAAATCATTAAACCTAACAATATTTATATATTTGAGTGATTAAATCATACAATATAACCATATTTATAGTATGATTTTATTAAATCACTCACCCTCACCAACTTATGTATATTCACACTGCGCGATTGAGATATAATGATCTCAATGGCCATGTCACAACTCATCATTACACTAGATTTGGGGCATAATACCTTCCAATCCCTATCTTTATATCTCTAAGTTTCAATATTGAACCTTATCTAACTCCAAGGATTCATAATAAATCATCTTTACTAAGTCAAATCATTAAGAGACAACATGGTTGCATCGACACAAAAGTGTACAACTTCCTTATTCTATTTCCTTTAAATCATTTCAATTATTTCAAATTTTAGATTATATGCACTGATTTACACTGTAAAATGCTCTTGTTATAGGTCATACATGAGATAAACACTCTAATTTATCTCAAGCAAAGGAAATATGTGTTATACACACTTAGGAGTACATTTGTTTCCTTTAACCTAGTAATTTCATCTCTATGCATTACTAGATTAAGGGGGGGGGGAGGGGGTGCAGGCGTGGAATTTATATACTAAAATTGAATATTTATAGCATCTTAGCCTTGTACATTTGACAAATACAAATCAAGGCTATACCCTTCAATTCTAGAGTTCCCTATTATCGAAAGGATCGCATTCACCATCTCTTTATGCCTAAATGCTTATCTTTTACTATGATCCATGTCATTATAATGACCTAGGTATCTTGCACTACATATAAATTTTATCACATGATAAACATCATTCAATGTCATTTTAATATCTATGCATGTTTTCTATTCTTTTAAACACTACCATCCATAGAGGGACACTACCATTGACTATAGTGTCTAGATATTTATATAGTGTCTAGTAGACAAAATTCATCTATATTTTAAAATAACTAAAACATATGGGTCAACCTATTTGTCATATTAAACCTTAACATGATATATTTTCAAAATAAGTGGTTTAATAAAAGTTTAATCCTTCACATTCCTCATCTATAAATATCAAGAAAATACCTAACAAATCTAAATCAATCAACTACACAAACACTCTATTATGCCCTATTCATTATTATTTTCATCTAAATCATATGAGCAGTCATACCACAGGTATGAAGCATTCAAATATCATTCCATGAATTATATTTATCAAAGTAAAATATATATCACTACATACATCTTCATATAGCATATTGTACCCTTGTGCACACACTTTCCCACAAATAAAGTAGAATGCATAAGTTCTAATCCCTACTTGGAGTATTGGATATGTATGCAATGCCCATTAATATATGGTTCTTTGTGGTATCTTGACATCATGAGCCCACTAACCCATTTTTTTTATCAAACTCACTCTAGGGTTTGATCGATTAGTGAATAATGACATCATGTATCCTAGATATAAATACATGAGTAAAAAGGTGGTAAAACCCCGAAAAAATGAGAATTTATTCACATTCATGCTCAGTTATTATTTTATATTAAACACATGCATCATAGTTAGATATTATCTTTGATGGTAGTGTCTAGATCTGATAGTAGTGTCCAAAATCATAAAAGTATGATTTCCAAAATTTGATGACTGATTTAGAATATTTATCCTTCATACTTTACACATGTTTCTAGTCTAGAATTGTCTATGTACATTAAAATAAATAAGTGCCATTGTTTCTTATTTATTTCAATATCTTTCAATATTTGTACTTTACTATTTTTAGTAATCATAATTATATAAATTTAGAAAATTGTTTATCTAATTTTTCTATTAATTATCATGTCATATATTAGTTTATCACCCTTTTATTATAACTACTTATTATTCTTAACCCTATCTACCCCTTTATAATTTAGGGTTAAACTGGGACTTATAAGTGTTTGGAAGATAAATTATCTACTATACTTCAGGAAATAAAAAATAACTTGTGAAATATCTATTAATGAACACACATGATGGAAGGTTATAATATATTTAAATTAATAATAAATATCCCACCCATGGATATAAGAAAAATAACCACCCTTATAATGAAGGAGCAAACATGCATGGGGTATTGAATCATATTTCTAAAATCAACATAATAGTCAAGTTGTTGGGGATAAAATGAAGGAGCACTACAAGTGTGGTATAAATTTTATGATGTGTTATATGATATTTATTGCATGGCTTATGATATCCAAAATAGTATCCATAGAAAAATGAAGCATGGTATCCAAGTAAATTATATATTTGGAATATTTACTAGCTGAAATAAGATTTGTGTTCAATTATGCAAATTAGATTATGAAGGATGTTTTAATGACATGTGACTATGTTAATAAAATAGGATATAATTTCAAATAGGGGATGGTTCTAATTTTTATGATGATTAATAAATTGGGATTCTAGAGGGTAGAGACATATTTTGATTCTTGGAGGATTAGGGTCACCCAAAGTGAAATATTTGGTACACATTACACTAATTATATGGCAAAATCATATAGGAATAAGATGAAGGCATGATGTGAACACATGAATGATTTATTAAAGGATAAATATAATTCCACCATATATGTAAAAATATTATCTAAGATTTATTTGGTATTTTATGATAACACATTATAAATTAGCAACAATAATAACCAAGGATGGAAAATGGTCATGCTAGGAAAAACTTCCATATGTGTTGAATGAACATTATTTATAATACATGTTTCACTAGGTAAAGGACATGTCAAGACAAATAATGGGATTTTTGGTGATTTATACACCAAGGGATGTATTAATATTTATATATAAACCTCAAAGTAATGTTGTAGTATCATGATATGAGAAATCAAATGATGATCACTTAGGTGATAAAACCTCTAAATTTTTTGAAAGTGATGAACGATAAATATAATATAGAGAGTGTTTTGAAATATTCTATGAGGAAATTTATAAAATTAATGAAACCCAACTAAAACCATTGGAAATACTAATGGTAATTAATAAATTTATTACCAAAAAAAAATGAAAAATAATAAAGAAGAAGATAATATCAAGAATAAGTTTCACATGGAAAAGGAAAGGATAAAGTGACTAAACCTAAAAAATGTTCATCCTTACATGAGACACATAAGGGGAAACAACCTAAGGTGTTTTGTGTGGAAGTAATTCATATGTTTTGTTTAGACTAAGAGGATCGGGTGCAACCCAAGTCCTATTCAAAGAGGAGGTAAAGGAAGAATTCTAATTAGGAGAGATATTTGAATATGGATTCCAATTCAAGCATATAAAGGAGGAATAAAAATTGCTACACATGATACTCAAGAAAGATGTGAGAACCTAGAAAACATGAGTCAATTGGTTCTCAATTGAGCCCACCAACTCCTAGCACAAAAAATTATGTTTAAAAAAATTCCACTTTCTAGGAAATGTTCTATGCTCACAAGGAACAATATATCTTGTGCAATAAACTATTGATATAAATCTTTAGAAATAAGTTAATGTGAAAGAGACCCTACATAATGAATTAAACACCATATGAATAGGATAATGGGTAAGAAATGAGCCAAGGATTGAGGTTCAACATGATTAAATATAGTAAGAACTAAATAGAGATTTAGGGAGATATTGAAATGAAGGAAATATTACACTAGATAAGAAATAATGATCGGATAGAGTATTATAGGTTGGAGGAACACATTTTTCAAGGGCTACGAATACAATAATTAAAATGATATCTTCAAGAGTGTCAATGGGCATGATTATTCATGAGAATGTTACAAAGGATGCAATTTAAAATTCTAGACTATTTTTTACAGTCATATGTAGTAGATGAAATTTGAAATCCCATTAAAGAAAGATGATTATCAGAACAAATTAATAAGGTGAAGAACCTAATGAAGGAGAGGAAAGAGGTTTGAAGGAATTTTATTTAAGGCATGTGACAAAAAAATATTTATAGGATATAATATATGAAACTAGCCATTGAAATGATGAATATGGACCTATTTTATGATATAGGTTTGGAGGATCTATAAGAACTAAAGAAATAAAAGAATAATCTATGTAAATAAATTTTATAAGTAAATAGAGATGGTGGAAATGAAATAACTACAATTATTTTTGGGTGAGGATGTAATTTGGAAATTACCCTTAGAAAATTTAATCATGCTTATTGAATATTATTTGTGTCCAAGTTATAATAAAATAAAAAATATGAAGAAGAAATTAATGAAGAGATGATCAAGGAGCTGAAATCAAAGTTTAAATATTACTAGTGGTGATTGAAAACTATTAAAAAAAAAAAAAAAAACTCATTTTTAATGTTAAGGATGCAAAGAACATCTTTTTATGGTTTCATTATGTTTGAAAATACATGTAACCTCATGTAAAGAATTATTATTCCATGTACAAATATCTTGAAAACATGATAAAATAAATAAAACACAAAGAGAAAAGAGGTTAAAAGAATCTCCAAATTGAATGAAGTTATAAGTAATAAGTGCATGAATTTTTATGTCTTTTATAATTGTTCAATTAAAGGTGATAGGAGAAAAATCTACAGTGCATGATTTATATGAACAACAATGGAATTCAGTCAAATCAATATTGTCATCTTATCAAGGTAATCTAAAAATGAGGAGGTAATCATTAAATTATTAGAAAATGTGCGATAATTATTTGAATTAATTCATAAATCCATGGATAATTTAGATAAAATGTAAAATTAGTTGAAAGCTAAATTGGTTGATTTTTTGGTTTCACATGAAATCAAGCCAACCACAAAAAAAGTTAATTAATAATTTATATAATGATAGAAAATGTGTGTAGTGTGGTGGAAGGTTTATTTATTGAATTAACTTTAGGAAAACTTGGAAATTAAATATAAGACTTTACACATAAGTGATATTCACCAAAGCCTCTAAGATCCTTATAATTAGTATCTTGAATATCATGCATACAAAAAGAATAGGTAATGAAATAATTATGATGTGAACTATATAGTTTACAATAAAATCACATAAGATTAATAATCACACTTAGGAATTAAAAACTAAATAGAATAGTGAAAGAGGAGCTAACATATGACACACATCTAAACAAGGAGATGACATAATACTATATGTACTCATGCAACTATGGGATCACTCTTGCACACCATTACCATGACATTTGACATAGAGACATTGAAATTAAAATAAAGAATTAGTTATTTGCACAATAGTATCTCAAATTTATTCACAATATCAATATCGATATCCACAACTGATCAAGCCAAAAATACATGGGAGTGCCTATTAAATAGGCAAGGTAGGTTATTTCATCTAATAAATTAGTATTGTATGAGTAACCTATAAAATAAGAGTATATATTATTATTATTATTCACTCAACAAATACATTCACAAAATAGAATAGTATCTACAAGAATAAAATAAATAACTCCCAGACTAGGCTTATACACTTACTCTAACACCCTCCCTTAAGTGTAGAATAGGGAATGAGATAAGAGAAAGCAAAGAGACTAGATGGTTCTAGGCAACTAGGCTAGCTCAGGTACCCATGTACAAATCATAGTGAAACACAAAGTTTCCCTATGGTAACTAAACCATCTTACCAGAATATATGCATGTTGATACACTATCAATTCCAATTCAAATAGGAACTTTTACTCTATATAAGGCTAACCCTCTAAAAACCATTGATCTCAATATACTAGGGAAAAAGTCACCAAAGATGAAATATATCACGACAAGGTACCTAAAAAATAGTAAAACCATAGTGAGACTAAAGAAGAGAACATATTTTATAAGACATACCAAGAAGGATGACTCAAAAACTCAACACAAACATATAGTAGGTGCACTAGATGGAACAAAGGCCATCAAATACTAATGCACTCTATGGACTCAAAATTCTCAATGGAACTCAAATTTGCATGAGTGTTCAATATCCACTACTCAATCACAAAAATCAACTGACACTATAATTCACTAGATTAGCTCTTATGAAAAAGTGACTATCATAGGCGCTGATATTGCAAAAAATGTTCACCAACTAAATTTGATCTACTACAAGAACATGTGGTGTGACAAGCTTTAGTAATAGAAATGACAAGTAAAGAAGTAAAATATACAGCATACCCCCCATACTACTGACCAGGTTAAGTGTTGTAAAAATATCTATATGGGTGGGCTAAATCCACTACTCAAACACTAACACATTGACACTATATTCACCAAAATAAATACTCTTTAAAAGGATATCAATCTCCACAATAAATCAAAAAGAAACTATCAACTATAAAAAAATATGTCAAAGGTACAAAATAACTATCTCTCAAAAATATATCCCTAGTGGTGATGGGAAAGTCAAGTAACTAAAAAAGTGAAAAGGTGCACAAAATAGAGCACACAAACGCATGAAGGTTGACAAGGATGAATCAACAAATCCCCCATGGCACTTTCTAACTTAGTGTAAATAAATAATCATCCTTAAAAAACACTAGATGACATAATAAACACGATAATGCTTTCAAACTATAGAAGATGCCATTGTAGTCATATAAAATAAAAAAATTGGTAACTTGAGCATGGCTAATGGCACCCAACCCTTAGGTCCCTCTTGCTTGCTCTCATGACCTTATAGGCATCTTTTCACTAATTTTCAGTCATCTGTAACCTTCCAAACTTGATCCTAGCTAAGCTAAACCCATTTTACCATGACTAATCCATCCCCCCATGCCTCATCAGCTCAAGATAATAGCACCACACTTAGACTATAACACTAGTGCCACTCATGTCTACTTTCGATGCTCCTATCCAAATGCATTTTTGGCCCCAATGATCATTTTCTTCTAGTTCCCCATCCTTATCCTTATTATCCTAATGTGAACACATTCAACCCATGACCAATATATCCCTATAAAACCCTATTCAAATATCATTTGGAAAGGGTTGGAAAATATCACTAAGCAAGCAAAAATACAAGCAAGACTACTCAAGTAATCTTCCCTATTTTTTGCATACAGCTAGACAATATACTTACAAACTTATCTAAATCCTTATACTAGTCTTTATCCACCTCAAGCACATACATTTTAGTGTTTTACATCATCATACACACTGATGCATAAAGCACATCAAAGTGGGAGAACTACATATGGATTGATCCCTCTCTGGAGTATTTGTATGTAGGTAGTGTGCCCACATAAGGGGTATGAATACACATTCATTGAATCTTACACACACTAACCCCCCTTATTTCTTGAAATTGGTCAAATCATAATGGAGTATAGGTTTTTAAGATTAAATATGCTTTATAAGGAGCTCTACATACTTCTGACTGTCAAAACTTCATAGACAGGGACACGCAGACCTATCAAAAAAACCAAAAATCTTAGATCTTCAAGATAATAGCAGTAGATGTGGACTAAATCACTAGTGTCACACATATCCACTTTTGGTTCTCCTATTCAATCATAAAATGAAAGTTATATCTTAGTTTATGATAGTGTCCTAATCTTGCACAGTGAATATCAGACCCGGTCTCAACCCTATCACTCAATTTTTATTTAAGTCTTATTTTCTCTTTATTATTACTATTTTTAGAAAGATCAAAATTATAATTTAATGTACATAAATTATTATCTTAATTATTTTATATTTATTTACTAATTTTACTACTCAAACCCTTTAAATAAATTACAAATAATACACAAATATTCCTAAAAAATTTAAATCATTTGGTGAACCTGACTTCATTTGTGTATAAAAAACCTTAGAAACCCTAGGGTAAATTTCCTACTAATTTTTCTTATATTTTTATGATTTTTTATCTACATAAAAAAATAAAAACTTAGAATTAAATTTTAAAATTTGTAGTAATTTTAAAATAATTTTCTTTCAAACCCTAGTTGCCCATACTAGGTCCCAGTATTTTTCTAGTAATTTTCCATTAATTTTCTACTTTTTTTCTAGCATATTTATATTATAATCTCAATTCAAATTTTAAAATTCAATGGTAATTTTCAAAAACATTTATTTTTCAAAGACCTTAGCTGCATCTTCTAGGACTTTTTAAATCACAAATTTTCTAATAAATTTTTGATTTTTTACTTGCATATTTAATTCGGTATTTCACTTTAAATTTCAAAATAATTATTAAAAAAAACCCTAATTTAATATAATAAATCCCATTACTTCTTGAGGTATCACCTTACATGTTTTTTAGTTTTGTATCTTTTTTATGCATATTCTAGTTCCTTGTTTCGATTATATCCATTTAATATTTTCTACTATTATCCAACTTATTTTCCTTATGCCACCTAAGTCCCTTGCATATGTTCCTTCAAGATGAAGTGCAAGACTTTATGTAAATCCTCTTAAATTCACCCAGACTCCTAAAACTCAACCATATACCATGGATAATAAACCAACTCATGTTCCTATTATAGATTCTACACATCCAAGTTACACTAATTTCAATGAAGATAATTTTGACAAAGAGCAATATGAGAATAACAGTGATGATAAAAACATCAGTATTCATGATCCACCACATTAGACTCTTGATCAACTTTTACCAATTGTTAATAATTAAGTTATACCCAACAAATATTTAATCCTACAAAGTTTTCGAGGAAGACTCTAGGACCAACCTTGAGATATTAATCTTATTCTACAATATATCATGGAAATAAAAAGGATAAAAAATTTGAGTCTTCCATTCCTTTTGATAAACCAATTACAAATGACACTATGAGGGAAACTATGTCTCGACAACCTCTTATTTCAACCCAACTTACATCTATGCCACCAACTAAAACTAGTACTTCTTTATTTCCTGATGTGGCAACCCTTGTGCAAGAGATAAAATATCTTCAATACAATGTGATACATATGGAGCAAGGTGACTCTATACCTACATAGGGTTTGGATTCTTTTTATTTATTATATAAACTATTAGCATGTCACATTGCTTCTACACCCCTACCAAAAGGTTTTATTCAAGCCAAGATTACTCTATATGATGGCAAGGGTGATCTAGAGACACATTTGAGAGGTTTTCACATAGCATGCTTGGAATATGTACCAAATGACTAGCTATTTACAAATCTATTTCCACAAAGCCTAAATGATTATGCTTTAGAATGGTTCTATAGTTTACTAAATTAGTTAGTCAATGCATTCAGTCCTTTAGCCAATATGTTCCTAACTCATTTCAACATTAACATTGGTGATAACATTTCCTATGCCTTTGTTGTACAACATAAACAAAAGTAAAATGAACATCTCATAGATTATGTCCTTTGATATAAGACTATTTTAGCTAAGATGACTAGCCCCATGGCTGCTCAAGAGTTACAATATCTCTTCAAATAGATTCTTCTACCAGCTTTACATGAATCAATTATGTTCAAAATATTCTCTTCACTAAATTGTGTCACACACTAAAGGAAAGAGAAGTCAAGTTAATTTCAATGGGCAAACTTAAGTACACAAGTATCTTAGACACAACAAATAAGAGTAACAACAAAGTCCAATAAATATTCAAGGTCAATGATAGAAAGAGTCAGAATCAATCAACAATTAATGTAGCTTTCAAGCCCCCTAAATGATTGGTTTTATCAACACCTCCTCGACATACCTTTACCAATCTAACAATTTCTCTAGCTAGCATTTTATAGTAGTTATTGCAATGTAATGTCATATATCTCCCTTCTATTTAGGAAGTTGACCCAACAAAACCTCTTCCATGGGGATATGATTAGCATGCATTTTGTGAGTTCGATAGGGCACCAAGCCATACAATAAATAGATGCATTAGTTTGAGATAAAAGATATAGGATTTGATAAATGGTAATCATATTGATCTTGGTACTTCAGTTGATCCTCCTTAGGAAAATCAAACACGTGATAAAGCTTTGAAAATATTTTCAAATCCCTTTCTAAAACATTCTAAACAAGAGGTATGGGACACATCAGGGTTTTACCATGCATATCATGCACATCCACCATTAGATACATACAAGGTACCTTCAGTTGAGACACATCCTTTGAGTAACATGATTGGTGTATACAATTCTAGAGTTTTAGCTAGACCTTCCATATCGTTCTCAGAGTAGGAGATAGTCAAGGATGATTTGGATTATCATGCACCCTTTATCATAGCTCATATTCATAATCATCCTATTCATATTTTTCTCATAGATAATAGATCTAGAGTGATCATGTCCACTATGACATTATTACAACATTTGGGATATTTAGAGCAAGATATTACCCTAATGGACATAGTTATCAATGGATGTAGTGGACACATATAGGGTTCATTGGGTGAGATTGTACATCCTCTATAGGTTAATACAATACACATGGCCACACCATTCACTATAGTTCCTAGTGTAGGAGTTTTTGATATGCTACTTGGTCGACCTTGGATTAACAAAATTTGAGTAGTACCTTCTATAGTTCATAGCTGAATGAAATTCATTCATGCTAATTAGGTTGTCATAGTTGGTGGAGTTCCATATGAGTTACCACTCCCCACTTCAAATCCATCTACTATTTTGTAGCCACTAGTTTTAGTTTTGTCACTAGTTTCAATCTTGGCACTAATTATAGTTCTTCCTCTGGTTCTGATTCAAACATAATTGAGGCATCTATCAATAAAACAAAGAGTTCATACATCTCCATAGCTTCAATATTTTAAACATTTTCTAGCTATAGTGTTCACACCTAAGGTAGTATCATTGAGATCTCATGCATCTACTCATAAATCACATTTATAGAGAGATTCTCCTACCATTAGATGGGTCTCGAAGAGCCCTACAGTTGCATCCACTTCTTAGAGTTACAAGAGGACCCCACAATAAATTTCCACTTCAAATATTTTAGATCATTTACAACATATATATCTTTCAAAGCCATAGTCTTAGCATTTCCATCATTTTTCACGATCATGCATGATTCCTGTCCTTGATACATGACACCACGATAGGGAGCCTCCCATGAGACTCATTGATTAGTATCATTTCTTCTCAATATTTCTTGTACACAGTTTCTTTTTTATTACTTGTACATAGTAACCTATGATTGATTTTACATAGCTTCAAAATCTCAAAAATCCAAAAACAATATAACATTTCAAAATACAAAAACAATAAAAATATTTTGATTGTATGCATTATCCATGCTTTACATTTATACTACTATGCTAGACTTACATTTATTATTATATGCTATTTTTTGTCAATTTATCTACATTACCATGCTTCACTTGATCTTCTTTAAGTGTGTGCAATGACATATAGGTCTTTGATTGCTTCCCTCTACCCATTGAAGGGGCATCCTACTTCTACATTCAAGACACACATCAATATACATACCCACTAGGGGCATCTTCTACATGACTACACCATCTAGGTTATGTCATTCATACACCACACACTCTAGTTATCATGTTGATACACATTATTTACTAGCTTACACATATTACTCTATTGACACTCACTAGTAAATAACACTTGTGTATTTCTTAGCATATAACTAGTCTTGTGCTAAACATGTCTTACATACTTTCCCTCTTGATTTGATTAGTTAGATGCAATTGTATTTCTAGTTATTACATGTTTTGCCTTTCTTTCTTTGTGTATCTAGATATGATTATATTTATCAGTACTTGATTGTCTCCTATATGTGCCTCAGGAAATTTGCTAATGTCCTTTACTTCTCATGTGTGTACCTTAGGATATTTTCTAATGTCCTTTATCTTTAATCTTCCATGTGATTGTGTATTTCATGTTAACCTTGATTATTTCAATTATATGTGTATCTAGCATTTTAACATGCCTTATATGATTGATTTTTAGTTTAAGTGACATGTTCCCATGTCCCTTATTTTCTTGGCCCCTTAGCCACTCATATACACTTCTTGCTTCTTGCCTTGTGTGTTTGTTACTTGTTCGATTCTCATTATTTGAAATTCCATGATCCACATCATTCATTATGTTACTTTCTTGGATGCCATGATGGACATCATTCTCCATCCCTCCTTTCCAACTAACAACTAACAAACTAACTAGACTTCTAGTTCTAGTTTAGTACATTACACATATTATTACATTATTATATCTATTTAGGCATACCCTATTCATATAATAATCTCTTAATACAAACCATGATGTATCTTGAGATATCTTTTTGATTATCATTACCATATCATGTATCTTTGTAGCATAACACACTTTTAGGGCTCTTTCTTCTAAGGGTAGTTATTATAGGGTATTCATTCCTACCCTCAGAAGAGGAGGCAATAAATAGAGTTTTGTCATATAGATCAAAGATCCCAATAATCAAAAATATAGATTTTATCACACATATAATAGCAACCAAACATCAAAATAGTTAAAATAGACAACATAGATAATGAAAATGTTAGAACAATCATCAGATTTAGCCCAAGACAATAGTGCCAAGATTGGACTATAGTGTCAGTGCCATTACTATCCATTTTTAGTGCTCTTATCCAAAAAGAAAAAAATTTAGACTTTCTAGAAGCAAGAAAAAAAGTAGGTTTAGCTATAATTTTACATAGTTAGACCAATTTAGAATTAGTAGTTTTTAGTACACTTTTGCTCATAGAATCTAGATATAAGGGGTATCATGCATATCATGATGGCTCTCACTTCTAGTTTTAAATATGGAAGTAGGTATAAATTATAGATCAAAATCCATGTTCCAAAACACTAGTGATTGGGGACAATGTGTGCGGCACATTTATTTTCTTTTCTTTATAAGTTTAACATTACCCAAGCATTCTCATTAGTTACATGTCTTATTCAATTTGTAGGTGGCTGGCATCATTTTGGAGTGGCTTTCATAAAATCCTAACTTCTACATTTCAAAATGGCTTTCATATAAGCCTAGTGCACTAGTTTTAGAGTGGCTTTCATACAATCCTAATCCTAATCCTTCAGAGTGGACAAGAGTGGCCTAGTTTTTAGCATACATTTGGCTATCTATGCCAGTATTGTTAGATCATAATACATTTATGGGATTCAAGAGCCATCTCATACGGCATACATTTTATACTGATATCAGTTTATGTCTTCACTTCATGAGGTAACGATGGATCCAAAGAAGTAGATAGCCTTTGTATTCTTGAGCCACCTACTTAGAGGGATTAGCTAGATAGTCCAAACATTGATTATCACACACATGATCACATAGATTCACTCAGGAGGTGATGATGGAGCCAAAGGGATAGCCTTTATATTCTTGAGCCACTTCTAAGAAATTGAGCACTTAGCTCTGTTCATGGTATTACTCTTGATACAACATCATCTAGTATTACTCAACATTGCTCAGTATCACAAAATATTTTGTATTGGTTTGTGTACCTAGTGAGGTGTATTCATTCCTTTCTCTTCCTCTCTCTTACCCATATTTTATACATTATTATTTTATATATAACATATCTAGTAAGAACTAATCTACTCTTTGTATTTCTTGTAGATCCATACTAATTGTGCTGTCTCTATGCACACCCAACATCACACAACTTCATGAGCTTCACTCTTGCAGGTAAGTTTAGGTATGCTTTCTATTTTTCCTTTATCCTAGTATTTCAATTTTATACATCACTATAATAAAGGGGGGGCAAATTTAGTACTATAAAATGAAAAAAAATAGTAAATTGAGCGTGTCTAATCACACCCAACCCTTAGGTCCCTCTTGCTTGCTCTTATGACTCTCATAGGCATCTTTTCACTTATTCTCAATCATCTGTAGCCTTTCATACTTGATCCTAGCTGAGACAAACCCCTTTTTCCATGACTAATATATCACCCCAAGCCCCATAAACTTAGGACAATAGCACCACACTTGGACTATAGCATTGGTACCACTCCTATCTACTTTTGGTGCACTTGTCCAATTGCATTTTTGGCCCCAATAGTTAATTTATTCTACTTCCCCATCCTTCTCTTTGTCAGCCTAATGTGAGCACATTCAACCAATGACCAATATATCCCTATAAAATCACATTCAATATCATTTTGAAAGGGTTGGAAAATATCAGTAAGCATGAAAGACTACTCAAACAATCTTCCCTATTCTCTACATACAACCAACCAATATAATTAGAAGTTTATCTAGATCCTTACACTAGTCCCTAGCCACCTCAAAGACATATAGTTTATCATTTTTCATATTCATACACACTATTATACAAATCACATCAAAGTGGGAGAACTACATATGGCTTGATCCCTCTTTAGAGTATTGGTATGTACGTAGTGTGCCCACACAAGAGGTGTGGATATACATTCAGTGAATCTTACACACACTAACCCACTCCCCCTCTTTCTAAAAATTGGTAAATCCATAATGGATTATATGTTTTTAATATAAAATATGATCTACAAGGAGCTCTATAGACTTTTGGCTACCAAAACTCCACAGACAGGGTCATATTGACCTAGCAAATAAAACCCAAAAAGCTCAGATCCTTAGGACAATAGTGGTAGAGGTGGACTAAAGTGATGGTGCCACTCATATCCACTTTTAGTTCTCCTATCCAATCATAAATTAAAATTTATATCTTAGTTTATAATAGTGTCCCAGACTTACATAGTGAATATCAAACCTTATCTTAATCGTATCAATCAATTTCTCACTAAGTCTTCTTTTCCATTTCTTATTACTATTTTTATAAAGATAAAAATTAGAATTTAATTTACATAAATCATTATCTTAATTATTGTATATTTATTTACTAATTTTACTACTCATACCCTTTAACTAAATGAGGAATAATACACAAATATTTTGAAAATTGTTAAATCAACCATCAAGAACAAGATATTTTTTCCTAAAACAAGGGAGCAATATGCAAACAAGGAAGATGAATAAAAGAAGAACCATACTAATAAAATCCTCACAAAGAATTTTTATGTCACTAAAAGTGATCTGAAATCCATCCCAAATGAATACAGATGGTGAAAGATATGTGCCAGGGTGATCATGTCTAACAACTATAACCTCAAGTTGCTCAAGTCTGAGTGAAATGTGTAATAGAACTCATTGTGATCAAAATTTTCATGAAGAGGGTAGCATAAAAAAATAGTAGGTCTATCATCAAATAATCCTATAAATAAAAACTATTCAATAACTAATATTATGCCAAGACATCCATGTAATAGACTAGATAGGGGTATAAATGCCCTGTATATGTTTATCAAGGCCCATAAGTTAAAGCATGTGAGAACTAAAAATTAATGGTATGATTATAAAAATAATCATACATACATACAAGTGGAACTAGAGTTGAATATTCAAATCGTATAGTAATAGTAGGCCTTGAAGCATTAGCTATAATAGTAGGAGCATTGTGTGGCCAAAAAAACATAAGTTGAATAAAATGTACTCTAGATTGTAGGGCATAAATTTTTGCCAAAAATTCATCCATAAGCACAAAAATTTGTACAAAATATAATTCACACTCAAAATAGGATGTCATAATCCACTAAAAATAAGTCCATGTACAAATCACACAAAATTAAATGAACTATTTTTGTAAGTTGGTATGACCGCCTATCAGACTGAAACTCATCCTCTAGCTTTGATAATTGATATGGAATAAATATAATGAAAATAATAATGCTTGTAAAAATAATAGAGGCCCTCCTAAATTTTTGCACAACCTTTTTAAAAAAGTTTACATCTCAAAAGAATAATCCCCCTATGAAGATAAAAATCCCCACAAAAAATTGATGTCCACCATTGTAAAATGAATGGATCCCTTTTATACCATACCACCAACTATTCAAAATTATCCCCTCTATAATTCTAAAAGGTAAATTTTGAGAAAAATAATGTGTGGAGGGGTTTGAACCCTTGACCCTTCAATTCAATGTTTTTAATAAAATGTTAATAACCAGTTAGGCTATTAATAATTAAAACATGTCAATAAAAAATGGATATATATCTTTTGGACTTTGAATTTTGGAATAAAAAATTATTAAACTTCATTATTTTGTGAGCATTAAAGAGTTGAAATGTTTAGTTGATAAAGGGAGTATGTGGTTGATGTGGAGGACTAGGAATGAGGGCTATCGACACCTGATAAAGAAGAAATAAATAGATTATTTCCACGAGTGTTGTAGATGTTGATGATAGAGGTGGGACAATGGTAGACCAATGGTTTCAATCAATAATTTGATGATAAAACTTTGATCTGTGAGAGTGTTTTGAATGTAGAGACTGACAAAGGTAAGGAGAAATCCAAACCAAGATAGATGATAAGGATAGAAAAAAGGTAATCCATTTATAATAACTATCCCTACATAAAATCCTATTGGTCACATTTTTTATAATCAAATTCACCCATCATGCATCATTCTTCACATTTAGTGCCCATTAAAAAAAATAATCAACACTTTGAGACCCAAACCCTGAGAGTAATTTGGGAAAAAAATTCATGGATATGGATTATTTTATTTTCATTGTAAATGAATCAAAATAAAAAACCAATTGAGTATATAATTATGTGTTTTAAAATGGTGGGCACTCCCTCTTTATAGAGAAAAAATAGTCTTTTATTTGGCCAGACCCTAAATAGAATTGAATCTATATGACCCAATGAAATCGTGATCAACTATGAAAAAAACATAAATGAACATTTAAAGACAAAAATGTATGCCAAACCCTTCAATTCAAATCTATTTATGGACAATACAAATGTTATATTTGGATCACAAATATAGCCAAGATTTAATGCAAAGGTCACAATTTGAAGAGAGATTGATATCTCATAGACAACCAAGCCAAGATGGTAATGTGTATGACCTACATAAATTTGTCAAAACATAGTATTTGTGCTTAAAAAACATTGTAAGGTTGAGTAATGGATACATGTATCAAATTTGATACTATTTTGGAGTGTTATATGCACTCATGCAATCATAGGATCACTTCTACACACCATTACCATAGTGTTTGACACAGAGACATTACAAACAAAATAAATAATCAAGTATTTGTATAATAGTCTCTCAAATGTATTCACAATCTCTATGTGGCTCTCCACAATTGATCGAATCAAAAATACACGGGAGTGCCTATTTAATAATCAAGGTAGGTTATTTCATGCAATAAATTATTGCTGCATGAATAACCTATAAAATAGGAGTATTTATTATTAATGTGCACTCAATAAATACTTGAAAAAAGTAGAATAGTATATCCAACAATTAAAAAAATAACTCCCAAATAAAGATTATATGCTCACTCTAATAGGATAATATATATTGTGAGGGATAAATCTAGATTAGATAGGTATATGTCATGAGGAAAATGGAATATGCCAATGCACAAGAAAGGTTGAAGGATATAGATAAAAATATTATAAATACATAAGATATGAGGCATTGTAGTTAGTGAAAAATAGTTTAACTATAAATAGTTGGCAGATGTCCAAGGGGACCAAGTAAATTACAAATACATACCCTAGCATCTCATTTTATATATATAGATTTAGTTACATGTTTTTAGGTGTTGAGTCATATTACTTAGGAGAAACTTGGAGCTAAAGGTTTGAATGTATAATACATGTAACATGTTCATGGCTAAAGGTTAAATTATAGTGGATAATTTTATATAAATAAGTGTATGTTTTGTAAAGGAATGAGTGTTGATGTATGAATGAAAATGAAATATGGAGTCTTTGCTTGAAGTATATCTCATTATTATGCTATTTTTTACGTACATGATGTTTCATGGCGTGTTTATTTGTGTAATTATAATGTGATTATTCATGTCTTTGTACTCTTTTCTCTTAATGAGGCTTTCTTTGTTCTATTTTTTTACATTGAGTGACCACTTAAGTCCTTTTTTAAAGTTATTTTTCAATATTTTAATTATTTTTATATTTGTTGAGTGTTTTATCTTGAAAATGGCCTAGGAAATATTAATAAAAAATACAAAAATTAATTAGTCATAATTTTATACAAAATACTTCAATTGATCTCCTAAACAATACACATACTCATAGATGACACATATTTTAAGACATGAATTTATAAGAGACAAATTCACAATTTTTTACATATCCAAGTGTAATTTTCCAATATTTTGTTATCCCATTTCAATAGTTCCTTTTTTAGGTTTATCGTAAGGGTGATTAATTCACCATTCTCAAATAGATGTGAGTAAAATTTTATTACTCACATTAGTTAGTTTGGGTAATCATCTTGTTATATGAACATTCCAAATATATTATAAATATATTAAATTTGGAATGCTCATGTTAATATAAATCCTATATGTTATTTAGGATGTTTTAATTGTGACCCTACTTTGTAGGGATATTTAGATAATACTCTCCATATTATATAGGATCTATTAAGAGCATATGATTTTGTATTAATAAACCATTATAATGCTTTTTAATTTAGTTGATTAAAATATTATTCTTGCTTAAGATTTGGTTTTAGATCCTAAAATTTGAACCTATAAGTAGCATGTACACTCTATTTAGCATTTACTCACAATAATAAATTTTGAATTGCACCAGCATTGACCGAGGTTATTTCTTTGGATCAACCTTTGCAAGATCAATTTTTTGAATATTAGTTACACTAATTTTGGTTGTTCATCCATTCTTGAGATATGTAATATGACCATAATAATGAATGCATAGAGCATGTGACTACATTATTTATTGTCCTCTACTGTATTTTCATTATTTATAATAAATTCATAAACACATATTGTCCTCTCAAATAGATTATAAGTTTTAAATTAATGTTTGAAAATGAGATATTTTTAAAAATTCATCATATAAAAATTTGTTGAGTTACTGACCAATAATATCATCGTCATATTGAAGTCAGTTGAGATGATCTAGGCCTAAATTTTTAGTTACATTGATCCTTCTAATAGAGTATTATATTTGGCCTTGGTTGAGTTACTTATCATTGGACATACTTAACACCACATTATGTATTATATCACCATCCTTGTCTCGAAGAATAACACTTTCTCTAAGAACAACACCTTATCTCTCATCAGACTCTCATATCCAATCAAAAATCACAAACTCTCAAATAGCCTATAGCCTTCTAATGTAAGAGATTTATAGATAAGTTGTCATGTAATTAGTTTTGTTTTTAAAAAATAACCCACATGGTCCACCAAAAATGGATTTTGGATGGTATTCAATATATCTTGCTAGTTTTTAACTTATTTAGAACTCACAACATTGGTATTACATACCTCTAAACAATGTCATAAGTATTGCATCTCTCAGTGGTTTCTATATGCAATCAGAATTGTATGATGTGCATGAATAAATCTTGGCTTGGATAAGATAGATCACACTAACACTTTTGATTGGGGCATACACTTGTTAATAAGGAGCTTGAATAATATGAGGATCTTCTAGACTTGATTAGGGGATCACTTGTATCATCTTTCACAACACATCATGCTAGGTAGGGTTCTAAAGCCTACAGTCTAACACGATCGTACAACAACCCTAAAAGAGTCCTATGATTTCTATATTCACTTATGATAATAAAAAATAAAGTAAACTAATCTAATAAAAATAAAATAAAATAAATCTATTACTTATCAAAGATTGTGGCATAAATTAGGGGTTAGAACAAAATAAATAAACAACAACTAAACTAAACATGTATAAGAGACATATACTCACATCAATGTATACAAAATATTAATACATGGGAGAGAAGAATACATAATTCATTATCTATCTACTCTTACAAAGGAGAAATAAAGTTAGGAATACTTACCTTTGAAGATGAACCTATCAAGTCTCAACCTCTCCCTTGGCCAATGGTGTTTTGTAAGAGATTGTTGTGGCTTGTAAGGACAACCAAGATAAATCAGCTCTAGGCTACATGACCTACCTAAGAATCTAAAAAAATATCCATAATATAATATCAGAGATCTAAAATAAAGTATTGAACCCTAAATCTTTATTCTTCAAGTAGAATGGTCAATAAGTAGATGTTCATTCATACTTCTTCACTTAATTCAACTCTCTTATGAAAATGGTAAGGAATGACCTTATATATATAATAGTATCTCACCCTAAATACTTTTGGACATGTTTGTTATACTAGGTTGATTGGGTCAACCTAGTACATTATCAATCTAAAGCCTGAAGTTTGTGTTGTGTTGACTGGGATGCAAAGCAACAAGGAAAGGCAAAGTGTCCCCAGAATAAGCTAGGTCAACCAGGTCAACCTAGCTTACTGAATAGGTCAAAAAGGAAACTAGGTAAGAAATGAGGGATAAAGAATGACAAATGGTGGGAATATATAGGAAAGAGAAAAATAAGCTTAGGGTTTAATTTTTTAGGAGGTAAGAGTGTATATAGTAAGTGGAAAAAGGAAAAATAATCTTATGAAGAACCAAAGGTTTGTCCATCCCTTTTTTGGTATACCCCTTGATGTATGCACTCAGAGAGATTGAGACTCGATAGGTTCCTACAGGATACAAAGTATCAGTAATCAATAAAAGTGTGAAAATTTTATGTGTATACATATGCCCCAATTGAAGCTAATCACATGTCATGTAAGTACAACACATGATGGTACTTTGAGATAGAACATGGTGAGACATAACATTGATTCTAAGTAAATTGTTAGAATAAAATAAGATAAATGAAAGGATATAATTTAAAAACACATTCCTTGAACTTACTTTAGTGCTAGAGAAGAATATTGGAAGAAAGTGAAGGTGTCCAATGTAAATCACACTAGGCAAACCTATAGAAGTTAGTGCAAAAATAGCCAAAAATTATTTTTTTTGGAAGATAGGAATATAATAGTGGAAAATAATCTCTATTCATCATGAATCTAACACATTTTATAGTTTTCAAAATGGATGAATAGAAACAAAGATATGATAAAAAGAAGGAATCTAAAGGAAAATAAATGAAGAATTTGAGTTGTTAAAAAGTAGTATTAAATATGAAAAAGAGAATTCATTTTGTTATTTTTCATTGTAAGATAAGAGAAAAAGAGCTTTACAGAGAAACCAAGATAGAATGGTGAGGTAACATCATGCTAGATGAAAGGGAGATCTAGGAGCAAGAGCAAGTGCATTACAGGTATGCATCCGAGAATCTCAAACTAGATTTTGGAATTTGAAATGAATTAAGTGAAGTTTGATAAAATTTAATTTTAAGCATTTATATATGATAAAAATGAACAATATTAGATTCTAAGGGAGGGAAATAGGAAGATGGGAAATGGCTTGGAAGGAATTAAAACTAGAAAAAGGCAAGTTTTTGGCAAAATGTGTTAGGTCAACACACTAAAACCTACTAGGTCAACCAGGTTGACCTAGTAGAGTAAATTAAGCTAAAATCCATGTGGTCGACCTAGAGGGTATAGGTTGACCTAGCACATTCTAGAAGCCAAAAACCTAGTGTGGGGTATCTAGTTAGTCTGTAAGGGATTAAATGGAAACGTAACACCAAAGAAAAGAGAATAATAAGGAAGATAATAAATTTGGATAAAAATAGGATAAAAACAATAAAATTTTTGGTTAAACTAGGTTGACCATGGAACCAAAGAAAACAAAAAAGTGTGCAAAAAGATGAAAGAGAGCTAGAATGATCCAAAATGACCAAAGAAGGGCAAGGAAGACAAAAATAGGCTAAAATATATATGAAATGAATAAATTATACTTGTTTATGATTAAAAATAGAGTGCATAAAGAACGTAATGTGATTATACATGACATGGAGGAACTAATACATCCTTTGTTGTTCCTTAAGTTTAGAGATTATGATAGTTTTGGAGATTGTTGGATGTCTCTTGGATATTAGACTTGTTAGAGAGATTGATAGATAGAGATAGGGCTAGACTAAGATCCATAGGCCTAGGAGGGATAGTATATATGTGTAGGATACCCCTAAGTGAAAACTTGTTAGTCATGTTTTATGGTTTCTAGGAATGATTGACTAACACCTTCAGATAGGAGGTGGATGGGGATGTGATAGAGGTGTTTATCACACTAGAGGATGTCCACGCCATCCTAAGGATACTAATGGTAGGATCACCAATGACCACATGATACTAGATCACGGAGAGGAAAGGAGAGGAGAGCCTTAGCCATGTGGGTTACATGCTTATAGATTATATTATTAGGGTGGAGAGTGAGCATGGATGATGTATATATATCATATATTTCAAAACTCTAAGAGGTAGTGATAGGACTTATGACACAATAGGTTCTCTATCCCAAGTCAAATGGTAAGGTACCACTATACATGTTATATTTGAGTAAGAGGATGCTAGAAGAGTGAGTACTTATGATCTAGGTTCTCCTATCTAGATCCACGTCATGCATGATCTATATGAGATGTTGGTCTAAGGACATAAGACTATGCGAATGATCATACTACTAACAACATGGATATATGAGATATTTCTTATGTATTAGCTAACTCAATTTCCCCATGTAGTCAATGATAGGTCACCTTGAATGAGGAGATAAAGAGAGAACTAAGTAGTGTAGGATATGCCCCACATGCTAGATCTATAAATGGTGACCATATGATTAACTAGTGACTATATGAGAGAGATAGCACTAGTTAGACCAATGATATAAGGAGAGAGATGATAAGACACTATACATGGTGGAGAGAGACACATCTAGTATCACTGGTGCTAGGATAAATGGGTCTACCTCATCTAGTGACATTGATACTCATGCTTGAGTAGTGGAATTAACATTTGAGGGAGTCATGAGGGAATAGGGGATTTAGACTTTTAATATTGAGTTTGACATTGTGGCCACACTAAGAGTGACCATGGGATGGTCAGGCATGATGAGGGGTAGAGCAAGAGGAAGAGGTAGAGGTAGTGATAATAGATGTACCTTCACCAACGCCATAGAGAGATGTGCTACAGCCACTAAGGACATGACATTGATAGAGGTAGGAGGAGAGAGTGGATATCATCATCATTGGTGAGTCAATAGAGGAGCTAGAGGAGACATAGATGAGTGAGAGACTAGTTAGGGATAGGTTGAGATAGACATGAGCCTTGACAGCTATGTTTGAGCTGAGGAGGTGGCCTATAGAGGAGGTACTAAGAGGTCACATAGATGGGGAGACTATGTTAGGTGGTCACATTGATGGAAAGAACATAGTAGCTGAGACATAGACATGTAATAAAAATATGATTAATTTATTACTTAAGCTTTGAATTGAAAGATAGATAGATAGATATTGTGATATATGACAGTGATCTAATATCCATTTAGTGCAATTTTATAAGCATACCTAAGGATGAGGAGGAGAAATGGGATCCTTAGTTAGGGGAGCACTCCATGACATCCTAGATGAGAATTTGTAGCCATACAAGCCCATGACATTAGAGGATCTAAGTGTACCATGTATCCCAGCTCAGATGAGCTAGTTTAGACTAGCAAGAGAGCCCATAAGGTAGATATAGATGCAGAGAAAGAAGGCATAACCATTCATATATATGGGTTTAAGAGAGAGGTAGACTTAGTAGGCCCTAGGTAATGAGAGAGTTTCATATCTAGAGATAGTGACATAGATGACATAGGCATATACATCGATGCAAACCTAGCTAAAACAAGCACATGTAGTGACCCATACTGAGTTGGTAAGGCACATGTGTAGATAGAACATCTATAGGGATAGGTAGAGGGATTTAGATCTTGGAATACCTTTTTATAGTATACCATTCAAAGGAGTTATATCAAGGCCTTAGTAGGTAGCATGGTTATGCCATGAGATAGATAGGATAGAGCCCAACCCTAGAGTTGGAGCATTGCTTATAGTTGTATATGTTGTATCAAAATCTTGAGATATATATGATGTATCATTTTATCTTACTCATGCGATTATTTATGTGTTAACTATGGATAGATTGTTATCATTATGTTGGTTGTGTATGTGGATGCTTTAGATATATTTCTTTCTAGCACATGTATTTAGATTTGTTGTATATGATATTAGAAATTAATGAGATGTGGTTTCTCCTCTATCATTATGAGAAACACATGCATGGTTAAAAATAAAAAGGTAAAAATACTTAGAAAAATATAATCAATCCAAAATGCACTACACACTAATTCAAGCTAGGAAATATGCAATAACATGAAAAATGAATAAATATAAAGAATCAAGAAATGACAAACAAGATGGTTAAAAGGGGATTTATTTTCAAACCAAAGATGAAAGATTTTTGTACCAAATTAAAACAATTAAAATCATACTATATCACATTGGGAAGTATAAAAAACAAAGTAATAAAATGGAAGGTATACAAAAGGTCACATAAGGTAAGAAAAACAAATGAAAAGTCAATGAAATTTTGGTCTTAAATTTATCACACTGATTCAATCTAGGAAGTATGACAAAATTCAAGAACTGGTTGAAATCTTACATGCACTCAAAAGATAAGAAAATAAGAGGTGAAATAAAAATGAAGTAATCATAAAACATATTAGTTCAATGTGGAAAGCATGTCAAATGACATGTAACTTCATAATCAATAAAATCTGATCTCAAACTTGACACATGTAATTTGATGGTGAGTTGATTATTGGAATTTTTTTTTTAGTAGTGTCGGGTCCTATCCATTGTCTTACACTACAACTCAACAAAGGGAACACCACATGGGGTGGAACAAGCATGAAAAACTAAGTACATGGGGAATAAGGGTAATAGAATTAAAACACTCATAAATGAAAAACCCAAAAGGATGCCAAAATGACATTGGCAAGCATAATAATAATATTGGATTGAAATATAAAAAGGATGGTAATTTTGTGAGGAATCATCAGGTCCTATCCATGGTCTTATGCCACAAATCACAAAATAAAAACCCAAGGGGTGTGATCAGAAAGCAAGACAATATTTCTCAAGAAGAAATATGAGGAAAGGGAATGAAAAAGGGAGTGTAAGAGGAAAATACTTATGCATCTTAAGAGAAGACCTTAGCATATAAGGTACATACTAAGAATATGAGAAGACAATAAGTGACTAGTGGTCATCTATGTACAAAGTAAACATATTCGCTATAGACACAAGACTTTATAGGTAGATAAGTGTGCTACTAAGATCAAATCATGAAGGTATATTCGTAAAATGAAAATTAAAATAGACCTACCTCCATATGATGTGTTTCCCACTCCTCAGGACCCCTTATAGAGCCATCAATCTAATACAAAGATTGATTACTTGCATGAGAAAGTAGGTAGCAATAGAAGATTTTATTGAATTCCCCTACTCCAATCTATTGGCCTACCATACCCCAAATGACTTTGGCTCTATGTGAAGCTGACTTTGGAGTTTGAGCTTTGATTGGAAATAAGAGATGTGCTTGAATCACATCTTTTAGTGTGATTATAATTTTAATAATATTGCATATTTTTGCCTTTTGATATAATTTCCTTTTGTTTAAATGATTTGGATTTTAACTTTCTTTTGAAGGCTTTTTTTTAGATTCCTCTTCCATACAGATTTGGAATGACCAAACATGAGAGAGATAGTGATATACATGAATGAGTTGTAGGCTAAGGCTAAAGGAAGCTAAGTAACCAAAGACCAAATAATGACTAAGACACTTGGGATTGACAATGAATAAATATGTGATCTCAAATATCAATCATGCATATGCTTAGTTTGTGGAAAGAGGAAGAAAGGTAAAGGGAGATCCAAAAGTGGACTAGTAAAAGGAAATAGTAATGAGAAGTACTGTTTGCTAAATGATCACATGGTAAAAGGAGAAAATAACCAAAGGGAATAGGTTAAATACAACCAAGTCACCATGATAATTATTTTTGAAAAGAAAGGATAAGAAATCAAATAATCTTGAAGATACAAGGCACCAACAAGCTAAATATAGTGATTTTGTGAGGATCTATCAGGTCTTATCCACGATCTTACAAAGAAACTCACAAAATAAATATCCAAGGGATGCAACAAGAAGAAAAGAGAAATATAAAGAAATGATAAGGAAGAACAAACATGTATAAAAAAGATAGAATATAAAATTAACAATAAATATAGTACAACAAAGAAGATAATGATATAAGATAAGCAAAGATATTGACATAGTGTCAAATGATATAATTAGATATAGAAAAATAAACAAAAATGGAGTACACGTCTAATCTAAATTTAAATTTAAAAGCACCATACATGTGCTCATAATTATTGGTATATCTATCCACACACATTATCTAAGACATCGAATAAATCTCTTGAAGCTAGATATGAACTGTGATCTAGGAATTTGACTCAAGAAAGGATGGTTAGTATGGTTTTAGTTCCAAAATGAAAGAAACACACTAATATCATAACATTTATAGGCCTAGACACAAGGGAGAGATTAGTTAATAAAATCAAATGACAAGCACAACCAAAAATCAAGGGATCAAATAAAAGAGTTCCTTCACCTTCCTTGGATGCTCCAATTGCCTTTGTAGTAGTGGTTTGCTTGGCTTGTGCTCATGAAGTCCTTGGAAATGGAAGCTTAGCTACATCCAAATCTCCTTGGCACATTTGTATTGGCTTGGAATTAATTTGGCATGGTAACACTAGTTTTTTTAAAGCTTTTGGAACCAATTTGGCATTATAACTTTGTATCAAGAAAGCTTAAAAATGATGTTGTGAGGCCTCCTATTTATAGATTTTTGGATTTGATCAAAATCAACCTCAATCATCCATCTCAATATTTAGATGTGTGGTTGAGGATTAATCCAATTTTTGGAATTAAGTTTGTAATTACCCTCATCATGACATTGGAATAAGGGGCAATTAAGAGGCATGGGAGGCATGAATCCTGATATTTGTGGCATTTATGGCCTAGGGATGTCTTCCCAAGAAATGAGGTCACTTGATGATGTAGATATTTAATATTCATTTCTAAAAACAATTTTTCAACAAGTTTCCATAGAATTTTTAATTAGGCCTTGATTTGGTTAATTAGCTCTTAAGCATAATTAAGCACTTTGTGCACAAATTACTCAATTTGATCAGAATGCCTTATTATTGGTCCAAAATTTGATTAGATTAGAATTGGAAGTCCATGTCAAATGAATTCAAACTATTATCCCATTTAGGATGTTACCAATATAAAATAATAAATGCATGCATCTTGTGGAATATATTTGATAGGAAAGAGCAATCTAGAGCACCCAAGTGCAAAATTGGTATTTTGACTTGAAATGATCTGATCAAAGTTAGCTATCCCATAAATTACATTACCCCATTTAGGGATACCCTGGCCAAAATCATCACTTGAATATGTTAGTTTCATATCATTTATCATGTTTTAGTGTTTTTAGGCAAATTGTGCACTTTGGGTGGAAATTGACCAAAAGCCTAGTTAGAGGTCATCAGTGGCCAGTTTTAGGTGTCTACATTTTTCCTTGTTTGGGAAGGAATTGCAAGATATATGAATAGTAACATATTTTCAAAGAATTAAAAGGTCCTGCATGCCTATAATTGTAATGATGATAAACTAAATGTATGATGTCTCCTTAAGGGAATGGTTGGCACAAGTAAGTCAGCAAATGGTCCCTCAAAAAGAAAGAAGTGAAACAAGGGGACCAAAGAAAGGAAAGATGAAGGGGTGAAAACAAAATATATTGAAAAATTAGTTAAAATAATTGATAATTCAAGTGGGATGGTGTACAATATTTTTCTCAAAGGCAATTATACCTTGATATTGGCAATGTGGTATGATAACACAATGATTTACCCAAAGGTGGTTATAATCATTGAGAAGATGGAGCTACCCCAGTTAGGATAGACAAACAAGATAATAAGATGCCCTTGTATAGGCAAAAAAAGTGAAGTGGTGATAACACAATTATTTACCCAAAGGTAGTTCTAATCATTGATAAATGTAGGTGGGATGGTGTGTAATGATTTGCCCATATGCAGTTATAATCATTGGACCTCAATTATGGAAAACATGATAAACTTGGTCATGGATGATGATAACTTAACATAGAGGGTAATGATGAATTATAACAACCTAATAGTAGGCAAATGCTCATTCAAACTAATAAAGGTTGAAATTATTTCATGTTTAATTACTTTGTTTGGGATATGATTAGGATTGAATCAAGAAGTTGATGCCAAAGAGATGAAGCCATTGTTGAATAGACTTATTGAAGCTAAGTTTTATTTTAGCATGTGTTAGTAGGCATCATGGTATAACATCATAAGGACTTGGTTTAAATATGCATGAGGACTAACTCTCGTAATCCAATACTTAATAAAAAATGATGCACTAATGATAAAAACCATGATGGCAATGTAAACATATGAATATGGGTGGATTCAAGTGTAAGTGTGGGAAATGAATCACCCAATGAACACATATAAATTGAATCAAGGCAATAATGTTGAAAGTCAATAAACATGTAGACAAACAAACAAAATAAGCAGAAATAAACAAACAAACAAACAAACAAACAAACAAAAACCCTATGAATATTGCCCCTAGAAAACAGGTGACAACTTAACAAATAAACAAAATGGGGGAATAGAAGAAAAGGAAGTGGGTGGCCAAGTTGTCTCCCTGTGCACCAGGCAAGTGGATGCTACCTATATATTTCTATGGATGTAATATCCAATAAAAAAACTTTAAGCCAAATGTAGTTCTCTTATGGAATGGGAAGAATATTATAACTAAGGGAAAAAATAGAATGGATGTGATATAAGAAGAGAAATGGTCTTGAAAAATAGCAAGTACGCGAGAGAAAAGGCCAAAAAGGATGGGGAAACTAAATGACAAGTGATTTTCTTACTTAGTAAGGGTTCCTAGAATCCTTAAGGCAAAGAAGTGGTCAATGTTTTTATTCTTTTATAATGATTTTTCAAATGATTTTTTAATTTTTTTAGGGTATCTCAACTCAATTGATAATGATGAGACACCAAATAATTCAAGCTCACAAAATGGTGATAGCATGGCTTACGTTGCTCATAAAGTGGTGAGATCATGGTTTACTTTTCTCACAAAATGGTAAGAGTTTGGCTTAGTTTGCTTTTAAAATGGTGAGAGCATGGCTTAAAGTGATTGATCTGACCTTAACAAGTATTGAGCATTGCCTACATAATTTGAGAGTAGCACCTAAAGTTACTATAGTTTTACCCTTACAATGGAGGAATTCAACTAGTACAATAGTCAATTCAAATAAAATAGGCATAGTTGGTAAAAAGACACAGTATGGCATAAGAAGTGGCAAGTTGGTACATCAAGGCTTAATGTTGCCCCTAGTAGTTTTCCCATAGGTAGTTATAACTAGGACACAATGGCATAGATCAATAGTACTAATTTTCTCAAAGGTGGTTATAATTAATAGCAAGACCGATTGTAAGAAAGGACTAACAAATGAAGGATGCAATTGTCAAAACTTTTATCACACTATCCCAAAATATGTTCTCTATTTGAAGTACTTGAATGAACTGATGAACTGATTAGATACCTTAATGTTGAAAATATGTAATGAATGACAAAACCAAGGTCAAATGGGCTAGGTTTTAGAACATACTGGGTTGGTAGGTTAGAAATGGAAAGTGGACATGACAAAGAGGATGAATAAGGATGGTATATTTATAGAGAAGAATAGTGATAAAATGACATAACTAAAATGGTCTTTATAGACAATACTCCTTAGCATTCAACTATGGTATCAATTGAGATGAACAATATTCATCGGCTCTAGAAGTTCATCACCATCTAGTGTGGCTAGCCTGTATGCTTCTGATCCATAATCTATACTGACGATGAAAGGCCCTATCTAGTTTGTTTTAAATTTTCCTTTATGCTTCTTCTTAGTCATGGTATTCTTTTGGTTTTCCTTAAGAAAAAGATCACCAAGTTCAAATATTCTATACTTAACACACTAATTATAGTGGCCTTTCAGTCAATTTTGATATGCTTGAATATTGTTGAGTGTGGTTATTTGTTTCTCATCAATTAGTTCTAGCTCTTGAAAGTGAGCTACTTGATAGGCATGATCATCCAAGACATGATTGAAAGAGATGTGTTGTGAAGGAAATTTGACCTCAATGGGAAGGATGGATTTAGTACCATAAACAAGTGAGTATGGAGTGGCTCTTGTGGGGGTATGATGATTGGTACGATATGCCCAAAGGGTAGGGAATATCTAGAGGTGTCAATCATGACTAGCATCATTAAAAATCTTTTTGAGAATGTTAACAATTATTTTATTAGATGCCTCAACTTGGCCATTACCTTGAGGGTAATATACAATAGAAAAATATTATTTGATGTTGTATTTAGTACACAACTATTCTACATCTTTATTTTTGAATGATCCTTCATTATCAAATATAATGTCAAAGGGAATATCATAGCAACAAATTAGATGGTTGAAGATGGAATTAGAAATGTGTTTTCTAATCATATAAGTGAGGGGTATAGCTTCAACCCACTTAGTGAAATATTTAGTGGCAATAAGGATATGTCTATGGCCATCAGATGAGGTCGAGTTAATCTTCCCAATGAGGTCAAGTCCCCATGTAGAAAATGGCCATGGTGTCAACATTGGTGTTAGAGTTTTTACTGGGGCATGAATCAGATTAGCATGTTTTTGACATTTGTGTCCATTATGGGATAATAATAACCAGTACGTAGGATATTTTTGGATAGGACTATCCCGCTAGAATGAGCACCGCATACTCCTTCATGAACTTCTCTTAACGCTAATGTAGACTCTACCAAAGTTAAACAATAAAGCAAAGTTACATCAAAATTGTGATGGTAAAGGGTGGATCCAAGTAAAGTATAACAAATTAAATGATAAATGAAGGCTTTGGTTTGTTTTTGAGATATGTTAGGTGGTGAGACTTGGTCATGAAGGTATTTGTAAAGGTCTGAGTACCAGATAGAATTAGGACCAAAAACACACAAATCATGGCAATGGTTGAAATTTCATGAGTGGGTGTTGATAAATTCTTGATGAAGAACTGATACTCTCTAGCTTTATCTATTTGTCTAATCAGAGAGACAATAGAAGCCATAACATTTGCATTCCTGTTACTAGCCCTTGGTATGTGCTCAAAATGAACATTGGAAATTTGTCACTTAAGAGTTTCAACCATGAATTTATATGGAACCAACTTGTCATATTTGGTCTGAAAATGATCTATAACCTAATTGATGATTAATTAAGAATCACCATAAACTTGGAGATGAGATATATTCCAATACACTACTTGTAAAATCTTGCAATAAGAGCTTCAAACTCGGCCATGTTGTTTGTATAAGGAAAGCTGATTTTGAATGATTTAGGGATTAGATCCCCCTTATGGTGTAATAAAAAATAGGCCTACCCTTGCTCCATGTGTAGTAAACAAACCATAAAAATATAGTTTCTAGGGCTATTCTTCAAGGGGTGTGTCAATGATGGTCATGATATATTCATCAATAAATTGAAATGTGAGTGGTTAGGTGTCTGTGAGAGGTGCTTTAGCAAGTTGATCTATAAGAGCTTATCCTTTGATTACTTTTTGATTGACATACTCTATGTCAAACTCATTGAGAAGCATTATATTTCTAGCCATTCTTCCTTGCAAATCTATTTTAGATATTAGATACTTGAGTGGATATACTTTTGAAATGACCATGGTTTTATTATTCAACATGTAATGATGTAGTTTTTGAGCTACAAAAACCATGGCTAAACAAGATTTTTCAATAGGTACATAATTATGTTCATATGTAACTAGGGTACAACTTAGGTAGTATACAACATGCTCTTTTCTATTATTATCATGTTTAGCCAAGAGTACCCCTAGAGCATGGTCAGTAGCTGATAGGTACAACAAAAATGGCTTTCCTGGCATAGAAGGTAGTAAAATAGGTGGATTAACAAGATAGTTTTTGAGTTAAAAATTATTTTAGTAGTGATTGTCTTAGTGAAATACAATTCCATTATTTAAAAGGTGTTTGAGTGGGTGGCACTTATCTATTAACTAAGAGATGAAGCATTAGATTGACTGAATCTTACCCTAGAAACTATAGAGTTGTTTTAAATTGGTTGGTGGCAACATCTCAGTTATAGCATAGAATTTAGCCAAATCGACTTCAATACCTCTATGAGATATGATGAAGATAAGTATTTTGCCTAAAGTTATACCAAACACACATTTTTTTGGATTGAGACTAGATTTATACTCTCATAATCTTTCAAATATATTACATAACACTATTAGATGGTTGGCCCTAGTTTTGGATTTTCCTAATATGTCATCTACATAGTCTTCACCAATATCATGCATCATATCATGGAATATGACACTTATGGCCCTTTAATATGTATCTATAGCATTCTTAATGCCCAATGGCATTACCTAATAACAAAATGTTCCCCATGGAGTGGTGAATGTTATTTTATGTTGATCTTTTAGTGTGATTTTGATCTGATTGTATCTTAAAAAGCCATCTATGAGTGAAAGTATTTCATAAATAGCCATGGATTCAATGATCATGTCAATATTAGGCAAGGTAAAATCATCTTTAGGATAAGCTTTGTTGATGTCTCACAAAATAGTACATATTTTGATCCCTTCAAGCCTTTTCATAACATGTACTACATTAGAGATCCATTCTAAGTAGTCAATGGATCAGATACATCTTACTTCTAAGAGTTTTTCCAACTCTTTCTTTACCAATACAATAATATGAGGATGCATCTTACATAGATTTGGATTTATCAGTTTGGCATTGAGATTAACCATAAGATAGTGTAGAACTAATGCAATGTCTAAACCTGGCA
Source organism: Torreya grandis (assembly GCA_037957365.1). Taxonomy (NCBI): domain Eukaryota; kingdom Viridiplantae; phylum Streptophyta; class Pinopsida; order Cupressales; family Taxaceae; genus Torreya; species Torreya grandis. The sequence continues at coordinate 328,327 of JARHVA010008102.1, forward strand.
TGTCAGAATAGGCCCATGCAAAGATATCCACAAACTCTCTCAATAGAGTTGCAAAGATGTCATGTTCCTTCTTAGTGAGAGACACTCCTAATTTTATCCATTTTAGGTCTGATGGAGTCTTGATATTTACCTCTATTGTATATTTAACTAGAAGGGTCGAACCATCTTCTAGGATAGTAAACAATGACTTGAACTATTGGATTATGTTAGGATCCTTTATTAGGACTTGATCTTTAACTTCTACTAGGTATGATGAATCTTAGTCTCCTAATGGGAGATCTAGCCATGTAACAAAAACAATAAAAAATTCTTAGATAATTTGATCAAATACTTGTTGTTGCTTGAAGTTGAACTTGGATCCATAGGCAAGTTCATCATTAGTGGTCTCTTGATCTAAATTTAAAGAAGAATGAACACCCCCATCTAATGGTGCCTAAAATAGGTTTTCACCACTAGACTAGTCTTTATCTTTACTTTTTCCCTAGTTAGAAAGCACCTCAATGAGGTTTTCACTTTGGGACCTCAATTTTTAACTTATTTATTTTTGGCTAAGGGTGTTCACTCACTCTCCAAAATAGGTTGTAGGATCTATTGTGATTGAGAACCCTAATTTGTGATCTCCCAATGGAATGTTGTCTTTAAGACCTAAAAAGTCATAAAATGCCTCATCATTATAGAACTCATCAATTGATATACTAGATTATTATTGGTCCCAATCTATCAGTTAATATAATGGAAATAGGTTGTGATGAATGACTAGGGTAAGGGTACAAATGCCATTGTTATCAAATAGGTTAGTTTTACCTAGGTTATCAAAGGTAAGGTTATGATCAAACTCTACTTCACTGTCATCATCATCCACACTAGTCATTGGTGAGGGAGTTTGAATAAGATATGTCGAGTTACCCCTAGGTGGTTTAAATCCAAGTCCATAAGGTCTTTCATACTTAGTCATGGAAATTGGCTCGATATTTCCTTGTTGATTCTGTCTGAGGCATCTTCCTTCATATTTGTGACACTCCATGATCCTATTGGGAATATGATACTTTTCATTTTTATAACAATCAACTTGGTTGTCATTTTATAACCATGATTCATCCCCTTTAAGAGGGTCAGGTCCTAGGCTGGATGATAGTACAAATGTGATAGGTACCTTGTCTTTGTTTTTTGTTACCAATTTATATGTAGGATGACTTTAGGTCAACCATTTTTTTTTAGATTTTGAGGAAGATCAACAATACGAAATGTATCATGAGTCACATACTCTCCCAATCCATTATCTAAAATGGTGAAATGATTTGAATCTTTGAGAGGTGGTATGTGGGAAAGGGAATCCAAGGTATTAAGATCTATGAAATTATTTGGTGGAGGATTAATAAGTATGGCCTTTTCATTATCCTATTTGGAACTGGAATTCATACCATATTGATAATTATAGCTTTGAAATTTAGCCTCAAGATGCTTGTAGTGTTCATATGGGTGTAAATCTCCTCGAATATTCATTTCCATCCTTGAGTGGGAAAACTTGATACATTGGTGCAATGTTGACAAGAATACATGAATCTCATATAACCCAGGTTTGCCTAAAAGCATGCTATATGGTAACTCAAGATCAATCACATGGCAAAGTGTATCATGGGTCAAAGGCCCAATGATAACTATCAAACTAATGGTGTCTTGAGATTCTCTTTCTTGATTATCATAGGCTTTGATAGTTATTGTTTCTAGTTGGAGATTTTCCATTATGTACATAAGAAGCTTGATGAGCTTTAGAGACACTATGTTGAGGATAGATTCATTGTTGATAAGGACATGTTTCACTTTATGCCATATTATATAAACCTTTATGTATAATGGATTATTATGGAGTGGGCCAAGGGAAGACATATCACTTTGGTTGAATGTGACTTGTTGGGCTGGAGTTAGGTGTCCAACCAAACCTTGCAATTTATCAGGGGATATGTCACTATCAATAGTGGATTAGGTTTAAAACTCATTCAAGATGTTTTTGTAGATTATTGACATTTTTAGCAAATCTAAGATAGAAATTTGTGTGGGTGTCTTATGTAATTTTTTCACAATATCAAATTTATTATCTTGGTTTGTAGTGAATGGTTTATTCTAAGGCTGAATAGTTGGTTGGATGATATGTAAAGTGGTAGATGGTTGTGGGCCTGGGATAGTAATCTTCATACTGAGTTGTGATTGCATAATCAAGATTAAATATTGGACCATTATTGCTAACCTATGTTGGAAATGGTGTGGGACTAGATATGACAAGTCTCAGTTATTAGTGCACTTGCATATGGTCACATGATAAGAATGATTTATCACTATAAGATCCAAAAGGGTAAGTCCTGTTTTGTTGGTTTGCCTATATGCACTCCTAGGTCAAAGAAGGATTATCCATGTGATTTGGCTAAATATTTTTGTTTATAAATGGTCTAGGATGATTAGTACTTGGTTTAGGATTAATAGAGATGGTATTAACACTACCCCCTATAATATGACCTACAACCCTATTTTAGTCATGTGTAACTACATGGTAGGTTTGTTGGTTTTTACCATTTTAACCTTGGTTTTGTCCATTGTACTATCATTATGGGTTTTGATACTAATTTTTTTGATTCTACTATTTCATCCTTTGATTTTGATATTGTTTATTTTATTGTTGCACTGGTCATTGCTATTATTGTTTCTAATTATTTTGTTGATGTTGATTATGTTAAGGAAAGTGGTTTTAATAAATCCCAGGAGTTTGATTAGAAGTGGAAGCACACATTATCTAACTTTATCTCCCCATTATCCAAAATATTCTCATATAAATGATTGATCTAGACACATCTTCATTGATTATGCCCATTGACCTGATGATAGTCATATAATTCATTTTCATGGTATCAATCAGGATAAGGAATACATTGTGGATAATGTTTTTGTATAGGACAACTCATCAGATTAGCAGTAGCAAGCTTGAAAAATACAAACCAAATAGTTTCTCCTAGGTCACTAAATACATGATGTGTAGGCACAGTTCTTCTAGGAGGAGGGGTTTGTAATGGTAATGACTATTATATTTGTTGTGCAAGTTTTGGTTGTTATGATTCTAGCATCAATTAGAGAGGTTATTGGGTAGGAGTAAGATAAAAATGTGATGGCAGATGATGTTTGCATAGTTTGGACATGATGATATTTGGTTACTCCATTTCTCACAATATTCCTATTGCGATTGAATTGGTTTAGTCTTTTTTGGATATTAGCTTGTGCTAGTTGTGATGTTGGTGCTTGAATACGATGTTGGTTATTTCCCTAATTGGTACCTTGATTTTGATTAATTGAATTAAGCTTGATGACTCCTTTACTGATGATCACTCTCTCAATCAAAAAACCTTTATCAATGATCTCTTTGAATATATGTGCACATTGTAGTTCCAAATGATAAGCTATCTCACTATGCACATTTCTAGTAAACACAATGGCTAATTGTTTATCTAGTAAACTATGGGTGAAATAGCTTGCAAGGGATCTCCATCATAGTAAATAACTTTCAAAACTCTCTCCATATTTTTTCTTTTCTTGTGTCAGGTCCACTAATGAAATCTCATGCTTGAGATTATAGGAAAAGTGTTGCATAAATTTATCAAAAAGATCATCAAAGTCTGTTACTAAATTCTTGGGCAGCTTCAAAAACCACTCCAAGGCTTATAAAACCAAGTTCCTTGAAAATAACAACATAAGGTATATGTCTCTATATGCCATTGGCTGACATGTGACAAAGAATTTAGTCAAATGAGCCTTAGGGTCACCTTTCTTTTTGTATTTATTGAATTTTGGTAGTTTGTATCCTAGAGGAAATAATATCTACAAGTATTCCATATTCAATGGATAAGAACATATGTCATCCAATTTGAAACTTTTAGTTTGTTTACCATCTTGAATGGTAGCAATTGTATCCTTCATCTGTTACAATTCTTAGGATAGGAAACTAGATAGAATACTTGTTGGGGTACATTGGTTGGGTTGGGGAATGGATGAAGAATACACATATGTGGATTAAGATGTACATGAAATTGCACAAGATATTCTAGTTTGGGTTGGCGATAAAAGTTTAACTTGAGGGATTTTGTGGTTGGACTAGAGGGATATAACTATAATGTGCTTTTTTGGTTGAAAAGGGACATGTTGTTGATTAATCAAACCTTCTTTTTGTGTGGGAACTTGTGGACCAAGACCCTGTCTCTAGATTTGTAGCACATTTTAAACCAATGGTTGCCTAGTAGGTCCCTGAAAAATATGGGGACCTCCTTATTGCATGAATCCCTATGAGGAAGTGAAAGTAGGTTATAGATTTAACATTTGTCATTGACCAATATTTACACATTATTGAATATTCATTTCTTGCTTTTGTATTGGAATATTAGTTTTTGACTAAAGAGGTTGTTCATCATTACTTAGTAGGGTGGAACATTTGTTGCCCCTAATTAAGGTGGTAATGTATTCATCCTTTGTTGCATTGATACACTAGACTATGTCTATTGTTTTGGCATACTAATCACTACATGTTGAGGGGGAGTAGGATTCATCACATTTTGTCATTGAGGTGTGGCATTGGCTATTATTTGATTACCTAATCTCATAGGTTGTACACTTGAGGAAGCAGATGGTTGAGGCTAGGGTGTAAAAACTCCTATTCCTTGGTATGATGATCTTCTCATGAGATTAACTAAAAGCACATGTTTTTGGCCAGTTATTTTTGCATTAGTACCACTTTGATCTAGGTTGGACACTGTTTTCACATTGTCTTCTACATTTGGCTCACTATTTAGTGTAGAGGCTAAAGACACTTCTTCAATAATGGGCATATGTATCAAGTTATCCATTGAAATGGTTTGTATAAATGGGTTAGAATTTAGTTTCTCTTATCTAGTTAACTCTATCAATACTCCTATTGAATAAACTAAGTCATTGAGAGGCTTACTTACCATGTTCATCTAATTGAAATCACGTGCTAGATTTAGATATGTTTGATATGCTATCTATATTTGGTTAAAGTGATATTCTATGATGTTTTTATCTCGATCAAATATATTAGGATCTTGGTACATTATTTAGACTAGAGCCATAGGATTTATAGAAGAATCCTATTTATTGTAAATGATATTGTGGGGCACTCTTACTAGAATTAGTAAATTTTTATTGGGGAAGTCTACTAGAAACTTGGCCCCTAACTCTATGTCTCTAACCAAAATCTCATCTTTATTCTCTAACAAATATTTCTTAAATAAAAATGAATCATATGTGGAAGATGTATTAGTAGAATATGACTGTTGAAGAACTAGCTCATCCATCATGGGTATTGTAGCTAGGTATTTCTCAGCTTTCTCTTGGTCTTATTCTTTGTGATGTGTTGTGTTAACCAAAGAATTAGCTAATGTATCTTGGCTTTATCCCCCTAATTGAGTATTATAAGAGGAATAAAAATCCATCTCATAAGTAACACTATTTACATAGGGGTCTTACACCATTTCTTCCTATACAACTACATTACTAATCCATGGATTGTACATGAGTCCACTATGAGTGTAGGAATACATATTGGGATCCATAGTCAATGCTTTGCAATAAAAGGTTAAAGATTTATACAAACTCTAAAAGGAAAATTTATAAAATAAATGATGTTCCAACTTGGTCTAGATTTTCCAAAAGGATCAATAGGTTTATGAAAAGGTCTATGAGGAAACAAGCTAGAGTGAAGTATCTAACATTTCATTATTCACATAAAGGTAAGCAAGTAAATGGACTAAAAATCAAAATGCAAAACTCTAAGTTTAAAGTGTTTCAAATTAGACTAATCTAGGAATTTAAAAGTTGCCAAGTCTTTTGGCCAAATGCAACATCAAAAGCTAGGCTCAAACAAGGCATGTGCTAGGACTCTTAGCCAAAAGGTGTCAAAAGTTAGACTTTAAAATAGATGAAAGTTTTAATCTAATAGATTTGAAACACTTATAATAAACACTAGGCATTTGACTTTTGGACGTGAACTTGATCAACTGAGTATAAGGTATGAAACAAAAGGCACTTTAGAAATAGTTTATTTTCTCACCAAAAATGGTATAAAACTAGGTTCTTTTTGACAAACAAGCTAGACAAAGTTGATCAGTATAATTGTTTTTTAGATAAAAGATCACAAAAGTATATTCAAGTTGGCCTGAAAATGTAAGAACATATTTGGAATTTTATGCAAGAGAATCTATGAAAAACTATTCAAATTTTTTTGGGTAGCATAATGACACTATACTACCCAAAAGGTGTGACAAAGAGGTTTGTTTCAAAAACACTCTAAAGCAAAGATGGTTTCCTACAATTTTGACAACATAACACTACCTTTCTTGACTCAAAATATTTTGGTGCATAGACTTAAAGTGCAAGTGTTAACCACAAAGTGGCTTAAGTCTATCAAATGATGACAATGATTATGAGTCTTAAATGGCCTTCAACCTAAATTGGAAATTAAGCCTAAGTTTCCTCAAGTTTAGTGAAAATGGTGAACCCACTTAACACATCAACCCTATGAACTTGTAAAGGTGTAATTCCAAATTTAGATTATAAGTGAAGGACTTAAACAATGTTGGTAAAGGTCTAGACTCAATTGGGTATCATAACTACACCAATGTGGATGATATGAATCTCAAGCTTTTGATGAAATTTTGAATAAGGCAAATGGATGATGTCACACAGACAACATAACACCTCTTTTTTTAAGGAAAATTTGGACTATGTGTTTGGTTTGGATTATTTGTTTACACCATGTTTTGAATCCTAACAAGAATTTAATCTAGGACAAGACCAACTAATTAACCATTCTTAGATCCTAAACTAATAAGGTTGCTTGGTATTATTGGAATCTATCAATATACATCATTTGAGAGGATTTTAAGTGTTCATCCAAAAGTAAATGTGCATTATATAGTAGGTTTTTTACACCCCCCCTCTCTCAAATGATAGTGATATGACATGGACCTTGAGCTGCACCTTGCACCAACAATACTTCCGCAATAAGTGGGAATTTGTTAAGATCTAATAATTTTTTAAATGATCTAGGGTAATCAATTACACAATGACTTTCACACCAAAAAATGCAAAATAAAAGTATGGATTTTGGGTCTGTATCACTTGGCTTGTTGTAAAAAGGTCTAGTCCTTCTTGAAACCACTACATCTTGTTGTTTGCTCAGCGTAGTATGATGTCCAAAGTGATACTACATCCTATGTGCAACTCCAAAGGAGCCAAATGAATTCAATGCAGGGAGATGAAACCCTAAGTTAAAGCTTCCCTAAAGAACTTGTGAGAGATGATGAAGTCCCCCTTGCAAGCCAAGATGCATTAAAATAAAGAAAGCATGAAAATAGAAAGACTTTAGGGTCATTTTCAAGGTCACCCAAATTTTGATGAGATTTTGGGCAGTGATTTCGATGACTTTCTTTTTAAGCCTTAGACTAGGCTACTTGTAATAGGAATGACACTTTTGATTCCAAGGGTTTCCTATAGGGGAGAAATGGAAGAGCATACATGTAACATCCTTCTTTTTACCTAACAAAGATTTGATTAAACAACTATTGAAAACAAAAATTGATAAGTGTGTTCAATATTAAACCCAAAATGAAAGATCTGGTGGTGTTCATTTGACGCCTTGGTCTTAGTTGCAAACTTTGAAAACATTCACCAAATCATCTAAGTTCCTTGTTAAACACCAAAATAGGGTTATTAATTGATTTTTAAACATGCGAAGGTGATTTAAACATGTTTTGAACAAATATCAAGCTTGGTCCTATAGAAAAATTGTTAGCATGTCCTTTAGCTTTGAAGCTCTTTTTACCCTGAAATAATGAACTTTGAAAACCTAGCTCTTGGGTTTATGTTTTTAGAAAAAACATAGTGACTGACATCAGTTATTACTATCAATGTTGATTACTCTAGCTAACCAAGATTTAACCAATGTTAGTTAAGATAGGTAACCGATGTTGGTATACTTACTGACATCAGAAATATTTTAGAGTTACAAAATTATCTCTTTCATGTGTAGGATACATCTAATCCCACCAGGTGTGCCATTATGTGATCTATGAATTTGTCTCAAGAGAGGATGGTTAGTATGGTGTTAGTTTTAAAATTAAAAAAAATGAAATAAACACACTAATAACATAACATCTCTAGGCCTAGACACTAGGGAGAGCTTAGTTAACAAAAGTAAATGATAGGCACAACTAAAAAGCAAGGGATCAAATACAAGAGTTCCTTCACCTTCTTTGGATGCTCCAAATGCCTTTATAGTAATGTCTTACTCATCTTGTGCTCAAGATGTTCTTGGCAATGGAAGCTTGGCTACCTCCATCTCTCCTTGGCACCTTTGTCTTATAGCTTGGCTTGGCTTGGAATCAATTTGGCATGGTAAAACTAGTTGTTTGAAACTTTTGGAACCAATTTGGCATTATAACTTTTCATCAAGAAATCTTAGAAATGATGTTGTGAGGCCTCCTATTTATAGATTTTTGGATTTGATCAGAATCAACTTCAACCATCCATCTCAAGATTGAGATGTGTGGTTGAGGATTAATTCAATTTTTGGAATTATGTTTGTAATTACCCTCATCATGAAATTGGAAGAAGGGCCAATTAAGAGGTATGGAGGGCATCATGGAAGGTATTTATGAGGCATGGGAGGCATGAATCCTGATATTTATGGTATTTATGGCCTAGGGATGTCTTCCCAAGAAATAAGGTCACTTAATGATGTAGATATTCAATATTCATTTATAAAAATAAGTTTTCAACAATTTTCCATGGAATTATTAATTAGGCCTTGATTTGGTTAATTATATCTTAATTATGATTAAGCACTTTGTGCATAAATTACTTAATTTGATCAAAATGCCTTGTTATTGGTCCAAAATTTGACTGGATTGGAATTGGAAGTCCATGTCAGATGCATTGGAACTGTTATCCCATTTAGGATGTTACCAATATAAAATAACAAAGGCACACATCTTGTGCAAGATATTTGATAGGAAAGATCAATCCAAAGCACCTAGGTGTAAAATTGGCAATTTGACTCAAAATGATCTGATCAAAGTTAGCTGACCCATAAATTGCATTGCCCCTAGCCAAAATTGACACTTGAATATGTCATTTTTACATCATTTATCATGCTTTTAGGCCAAATTGTGCATTTTGGGTGTAAATTGGCCAAAATATTGGTTAGAGGTCATCGATGGCCAATTTTAGGTGTGTACATGAACTATTGATAATGTGTCATCAATCCTTCTAGAATACTAGGAAAATACTTCTTTTCATATCCCATCAATTGAAAAATTAGGAATACTCATTGGATTGTGTGAAGGATGGAAATTGAGTAAAATAATATCGTAAAAATGTGTGGGAATGGGATCTACAAGAAAATGAGGAGTTACTAATGGAGAAGGATCCATAGGTGAAGGAGGGTCCATGGGTGGAGAAAGAACCACATGAGGTGTAACTATAGGAGAAGGAGGAGGAACCTTCTTATTAGAATGACATGTGAGAAGAATATTAGTTAGTCTAGGGATAGCTATATGATTATCCTTAAGATGCTACTAAAGGATACAATAATGATCAATATGATGTGTGTCATATTGGTGCCATATATAATACCTCTCACCATACTTAGGTATAAATTTAAGAATAATATTTGGAGGAGGTATGGTAGTTTCTATGGTTAGGGAATAAGGACACAAAGTATCATTATTTTGTTTCAACTTAGGATACTAGGTAGAAGAATGAGTATTTGTCCCATGAAAGCAACATATACAATTGTGAGTGTGTTTAGGAGGAACACTCATGGGAAAAGGTGTAACAGGGGTGGAAGAAGAGGGAGATGACTCATCACCCCATTTGGTCTAAAAAGGATCCATCTTATGTAAAGGAAGTAAACCATCACCAAGAGGAGGTGATGATGGAGAAAGAATAGAACTAGTGAAATAAGCAAAAGTAGGCTCATCAATAGGGGAAGAAGCAATAATAACTAGTTCTGACATAGGTTCCACTATGGGAGGAGTAGGATCAATAGAAGGTCTAAGAAAGAAATGCTGACCTCAAGAGTAAACCAATGATGGGAATCAAAGAATCTAGAAAAAATTGTAAGGGTCAGTCATAACATGACCCATGAGCATAGTCTTATAGAGATCCTTAGAAATTGGAGGTGTCGATGCCATCTCCAATTTGTGATAAAGAGGAGAAATAAAAAAATCAAGAACTATATAAGTCAAAACATGAGAGGATACATGAAAAGACTCAAGTAAAGAAGAAAGATAATTCACAATCTCAGCATCATAAGCTTAGATGAGACTACCTAATAAAGGATCATCTAAGGAATAGCCATCATCAAAATCAGGAAAATGAAGAATGATGACATAGTAAGAATAAATTTATCATCATAAGAAGCATGTTGAATAGAATGATGAGTCTTATAGGACTACAGGAATGTCATCGTAAGGATGTTTATGAAAACAAGGTTGTAAGGAAGTAAGAAGTTGTGAGATGAGATGAGGTGTGAGATCATAAATTTTGATCTCGAGATTAATCTCATCAGGCTTAGCATCATTAGAGTCTAAAAGGTTAGGAGGAACATTACCAATAAGCTCAGGATGCCCATTGTATCCTCTAGTTGAGTTGATAGGAAAATTTAGACATTGTGATTCATGAAATGGAATCCTAGGTAAAGGCTCAAGATTAGGAATCTTAAAGACACCATGATCTTAGAATTATTCAAAATTCCAAAGGTAAGTATCTCCTTAAATCCTATAAATGGATCCATCATGATGTAATTTAATACATTGGTAAGTAGAAGAAATGATATCTTGCATACGATGAGTCCATGGCCTACTAAGCAAGATGTTATAAAAAAGAGGAAATTTAAAGATCATCACCCTCACATGAATGGTGATAAGTGGGATAGTAATGGGAAGCCACACACAACTTAAAGGAGGCATTTTCCTTTTATCATATCCCTGGTAGGTGCTACATGTGGACTTAAGATTGCATTCAAAATATTTAAGGGTTTTAATGAAATCAAGAGAAAAAACACAAGTGCCAGAACCCTCACCTATCAAAGCATGCTAAACTTGGATATCACTGATTTGGATAATAATAAATAAGGGAGGATCATTTTCATGAAGCATAATCTCATCAAAAATCATTATGCAATGGGAAATTTTAATGAAAGAGAGGTATCAATAGTTTCATCAACATTGATGGACATCTCTTCACTTTTTTTCAAGATACTATCCTCAAAACTAGATAAAGTTACCTCTTATCCTACTAAGGGAGGATTAGGGACATTCATCTCAAATAATATTTACATAAGATAGTTTTGATGATAGGGAGATGTCCTCATGAGTTCAATAAATGGAATTTGAGAAGAGAGATTAGTGAGCTCTGCAATGGGATCCCACTCATCATAACCCACAGGAATATTGCTAGATATAGGTGTGTAATGGTTAAGGAGGTCTTTGGAGGGAAGATTCAAAGAGCATTGAAATTTACGTTGATAAGAATGAGAATGTTTACAAGTAGGTTAAAAATCATGTTGAGATGGTGAAATAATAGGTTTATCTTGATCTTGAGGAGTAAAAGAGGCATTAATAGAAGGTTGATTAACATTGGAAGGAGAAGATGATGGAAGAGTCGTATAAATAACATAGGATGTATTATCTAAAGGAGAATCATAAGTTGGATCTTCATCAAAGGTTATAAGGTCTTCTTACCCCAACTCATTTAAATGAGTTAGAGAAGAATCTTTGATAGCACAGTGTTCTTGAGAAGGAGGTGGGGTGTAGATAGGGTGAGAATCAATGAAAGCCACTACTCTTCACATATTAGTCATGCTAACCACATTTTATTCATAAATAGTTCCATAATACTTTCTAAATTATTGGTGGAAGATATGGGCTTGCCTTGGTTTTCTTGAATTAGTTGATGATTAGGTAAAGGATCCCTAGAAATAGATAAATGAGCATTTGCTTGATTCAAGGCTTGAGATTTATCATGAGTTTTGTATTCTTTGAAATCATTCTCATAAGCTTGTTGATGTTGGTGTGTGATAGAATCATAGTCAAAATTAGGTCCAAGAAGAAAGTCCATATCTAAATTATGAAGCTATCTTTATGTCTCATGAGAATGACCCCAACTAGCATGAAACCAACAAAACTTGCCAGGATCATACTAGGTTTTCATAGGATGAGTAGGGTCAATTTTGTGAGGAAGAGGCCTAGGTAGATGTTTAATAAATTCAACTAAGGAAAGATGTTTATAAACATCAATGTTAATTTTTGAGAAATGAGGATTAGTAAACTATTTATAAGAAGAAGTTGGTTCCAAAGAATGGGTAGGAACAACAACTTGAACATGGTGAATGGTATCATATGAATTAAAAATGCAATCACTGGTAACATTACAATTTTTTAAGTAATATACAAGAACCCATGGAAGGTTGGGGTGGTTTGATTTGATTCATAAGGAAATATTATCATTTATCTTGATCAATAGCTTATTCTAAAGTTCATGGAGAAAGGGTATGGATTCAATATTATAATTTAGGATAAATAGAATTTGTAAAGAGATGAAAAAGATTATCATTTGCCATGTTGTGTTTCCATTTATTTGATAAAGTCTTCCATTATTTAACAAATTCTTGGGTGGTTTCATTTTTTCTTTGCTTGTAATTGATGAAATGGGCCAAAGTGTTTTCAGGAAGATCACTAGTGTGGAATTCTTGAACTAAAACATTCACTATATCCTCCAAACTACTAATGGAATGACATCTAAGTTGATTGTACCAATCCAAGGCATCAACTATGAGGGTCTTAACAAGGATATTGGTAATGGTAAAGGTGTTTAATTTAACCCAATCTTTATAAATATTCTTAAATGTTTTAAGATGAAGAGAAGGATCAGTTGATCCATTATAAGAGATTTTAGGTGTTATACCTCCTATATCAATGTTAAAAATTTGAGTAGTGAGAGGTTCATTTTTTAGATGCTTAATAGTTTTATTGATTAAAGGAGGTTGAGGAATAAGATTGATTTGAGAATCTTGAAGAAGAGGGGGAGGAACACTTTACTTATGTGTGCCCCAAGCCATTTGTTGTAGTCACATTTGAAGATGAAGAAGGTGATTTTACATTCTCATCATTTGATTTATGTTATGGGCTTAGAAAGCATTCATTTGATTGAGAGTTTGAAATAGAATTTGGTGAGTTTGAATAATATTATTATAAGATTTGGTGTTGGCATTAGTGGCTTGGGTAACACTATTGGTGTTGTTGAGAGCTAGAGATGAATGATGAGAATGAGATGCACTAGTGGTAAAGCTTGCTTGTGTAGTAAAAGATAGACTAATGAATGGAAGAGAAGAAGAAGCACTAGAATCATGAGTTTCTTGGGTAGTAAACAAATAAATATTGGAAGGATTAAGTATAGTGTATCTTAAGAGGGGTCCACTAGATGTAGAACCAACCATGGTAGTTCAGATATTAGGCATGGAGGTAGAAGAAAAGAAAGAAGAAGAAGAAGCATGAAAAGAGGTCATGATCGAAGGGAGAGGTTGTGAAGAAAATAAATAAGTACTACTAAATCCATTTGAGAATGTAGAATGTGGTGAATGAGTCTCATTATCTTGACCACTAATCATGAGATTGTAAATAGTAAATGGATCTTTCTCTTTGTGTTGAGGAAATTGGTTAATAAAGAAAAGAAATTTGGGAGTATACTCTAACTTAGGTTGGTTCTCTAAGAGAAAAGAAGGATTATTTTTCAAAGAGGTATCATGAGGGAACCCATAGTCTATTATGCGAGTTGAAATATGGATATTACTAGCATTTATAAAAAGGAACTCTACTTTGCCTATGGGAAACCCTATGAGGATTGGTGAATTCTATCATGCATGTAGTTTGAGATTCAGTGTTGTCACCCAATAGGAAATCCATGATGAAAGAGGAAGGAAAGAAATATGAGAAAATAAAGTATTTAAAAAGTGATAGAAATAAAGCTAGGTCAACTCAGTTAACCTAGTTAAAAATAGGGACAATAAAGCTAGATAGGATCCATAAAACTAACCTAGTACATATAACAAAAGTTGAAAA